>JASCZW010009676.1:0-72467 GCA_034211315.2 Aedes japonicus | reverse complement strand
CGAAGCATCAACATTCGTGACTTTGAGAAGTGAGGCACGGCACACGACGTCAGAATTAAAGCGTTTAAAGATCCGATAGATCACTGCGCAACACCTAATCGTCGTTTCTATCCTTCACTGATTCATCAACATATCGTGTTCACCCACCGGAAATCTTCGGACTTCTTCCGTCTGTGATAATGGATATTACTTTACATAGAAATGAATTTAATCCGTTGTACGAAAATCGAAAAATAACGGTGGGAAAACTGCATCACCGACTGCGCTGCGCCGAATATCTTTAAATTCAAATAATTGGTCCACCAGCCTCCACTCAAGAAGCATCGCCCGGCTAGCTCAGTCGGTAGAGCATGAGACTCTTAATCTCAGGGTCGTGGGTTCGAGCCCCACGTTGGGCGAGATTGATTTTTTTCTTACTTTTGTAGTTTGATGTGATTCCAATGATCATTCATTTTCTTATGCTCTTGTGTCGGATTTAATTAATTTAGTAAAACCGCAAATTGAATTCCGTTGACGGTACTAAGTTGTTCACAATTGAGACATAAATATACAATATACATCGTTACTTAGTGCCTTATTTTTGATTGATCACACAAACACCGGCAACAAGGGCATTAGAACGGCAGCAATCAACGTGCAATTTACGGTGGGTGCCGCGAAAATGACTAAGTTCGTTCATTTTTCGCGTTTACCGACTGAACTGGTATACGCAAAATGAGTAGAAGCGAGTTAAAAGTTTCAACCTATCTTCTGAGGGAAAAAATCCTTACGCTTGAATAAATTCACTAGTTTGCCTGTTGTTCATTTATTTCCAACGGTAGTGTAGATTCCTTGAAATGCAACCACGACAAACCTAATTTAACCAAACGCCTCTACATCAATTACGTTCCGGTTAAATGTGTACTTATCAAGATTAGTAGAACCAATAAATTAAGTTTACAGAATGACTTAATCGTCTAACGCATTGGCAAAGTACGATCGCGCCAGCATTATAATCGCATATCTGAAAACTGCGCCGGCCGAACCGCGAAAGTAAACCAGACCTCCACAACGATCTAGACCTATCTCAAACAAATCCACCGACGCACCGTGCACCGGCCATATTCAGCAATATCAATGGAGAGCACTTGGCGCGGCATGCGAAGCAGTTTGGTCCAAAAAACCCGCCACAAAGAGACATGCACGTCGGTCGCACCGGCAACGATCGCGGTCACCGCATTTTCCTCCCGCTCAAGATCATTTAGAGGTTAAATTCGAACACCCCGTCTGTTCTTGTGCTCCTCTGCGGCCAGCCACCTTGGAGGTATATGGCAACAATAAAATATAAACTAAAAATGAAATCATACACTCGAGAGAACATTCGAAAATTGGCTTGTTGATTGGCAAGGGCGGTTATTAGAGAGAAAAAAAGAAGCAAATGCATCAAATAGATGGATGACACGAACGGATTTGGAGACGGGTTGACATTACTCGTGCGTAATAATGAAACAATCAACGGAAGCTCGGACACGAGATAAGAAGCATGCTCTGTGAGGTGGTAACGGTGCTGGTTGCAGTCATTGAGCATTTATGCAATAAAATGACTCTTCCTATCTGAAATCTTGCTGAAAGCTGTTTAGTTTCACAAATCTCTGCTTCCAAACAGCTGACCAAAACTGGACGCGTGTAATCACAGTCAACATATTTATCGACCCAATATGGCATTGCCAACAAGAGATAATGAATGAGTCGGTAAACATCTGGAATCAAGGCTTGTCAATATAGATGCGGAATGATAACAGCACACCTACAGGAGAGCTCACAGGCTCACACACATGGGAAATATCAATGGACAGCTACGCAATTGCCCATGTATTTAGATGCTATTCAAGGCGATCAGTTGTAGTCAAGCAACATAAAAGTTGCATCATTTTTGGGAAATGAGTTGGATAATGCAGGAGTTCATTTCATCACTGGAAAGTAATACCTGGGACAGACATACAACGTACAGCGTTGTACAAACTGTCAAATACTTTAATCCAGTACTAAAAAATGAGTACTAGACTAAAGGAGTGCAACTAGCGATTTGAAATTGGTTCACTGTTGTAGAACCCCTTGGTCTGAATTACACCTTGAAGCCAGCACCTTGTTATACATATTTGCGCCTTTGTTTTGATTTGCTGTGTTATTTTGACAGAATATATGAGAGTGTGTTCATGTGAGCTCATTATTAGGGGCGCATTATTATGCTTGGGACCGAGCTTGGGACCGATGTTCTAGCACTGACTGAACCAAGAAAAAAAATCGTTTTTGTATGGGACCTTCTGGTCTTAGAGTTAGTCTATGGCTGTACGTTGTATGTCTGTACCAGGTAAACACTTTCCGCAACTGATTATTTAGTGAGGTAAAGTAGGCTGTTAAGGAATTATCGAATGTAAGATATCGACATACATTTCCGGTCTTACGTACGTATTTGTTATGGTTTAAACAAAGGCTGGACAGTCAATAAGAGAATGGATATAATTTTTGGCTCAGGAAGTTACAGCACATCGATTCCAAACGCGTTCCTAAGCTAAAATAATCACCCCTTAAAACATAACTCACAACTACCAACTTCTTAAATATTCTGTCAAATAACACAGCGAATAAAACATAAACCAAGATTCTAGTACTTAAAACCGCAAGCGTGTATTGCATGGTGCAAGGTATACTTGGGCCAATAACGTTGCCAATTTTGCATCGCTAATTTTCTATTGATTGTTGGCTTAAATTGAGTGAAAATGAAGGTTTTTGACACATGGCTAAGTGAAAAGGGTGTAAATATGCGAAAATGTTCGAAACGCTTTGGAATTCCTCTCGTAAGTGTAAAACCCACCATAAACAAGTTTGGGGGACATTATTGAGAATCCAAGTAAAGCTTAAGTGAGGTTAAACTTTCTAGCAATGTTTCAAACTGTATGGAACTGGTCAGTATTGTCATTATCGTCGATTATCTTATCTTTTTATCACCAATAACTTTGCTTAGTCGGCTCGGAAAACCATTTTAAAAGAGCGCCATCTATGGCGTATAACCTCACTTTTTCGTTACCTGTATTCCTCCATAGCGTTAATCAAGGCCGGCCGTGTCTGAGCACGCAATCACCAAGAAGAAGCGGCTGAAGGTGCTGGTGAAAATCATCTTTCATGGTCATAATAGATGACTTGACGCTGGACGGCATCGACAGGCAGGGGACCGGGTACTTTTAATTGTACCAAGAAGGAAAATTTTGATATCACAGTTTGAACGTTTTTGTTGTGAAAGCAAACCACTTTCTACGGCAAAACAACCAACGTAACTTTTCAATTTTAGCAATGTTTTTTTTAGTTCTATCAATCATTATTCTTTGTGTGTATGAGGCTAATTACCCCAATATTAGCATTTTTGGTACGTTCTTCTAACAACTTTGGCTTAATCTTTCAGAGAAGTTCTTCACAAAACTTCGGGTAAGCCCTTCAGAGAACTTCGTGGAAGTTCTGCAGAGAACTTCGTGGAAGTTCTGCAGGGAACTTCAGGGAAGTTCTTCAGAAAACTTTATGGAAGTTCTTCAGAGAACTTTATGGAAGTTTTTCAGTAAACTTCATGGAAGTTCTTCAGTAAAATTCATGGAAGTTCTGCAGAGAACATCAGGGAAATTATTCAGAGAACTTTAGAGAACTTTAGGGAAGTCTTTCAGAGAACTCCAGGGAAGTTTTCCAAAGAACTTCATGAAAAACTTCAGGGAAGTTTGCTACAAAAGCAAAAATTGTTCAAGATCTCGACAGAGGGCTATGATCGAAATACTGCGAAAGTATAGCATCACAAAACCGACTGTATACGACTTATGGAAGAAGAAGATGAAAATCGTCGAACACAGCGTTAACTTCGGATGGGTAAACTTTTTTGAAATTTAAGCGATGTACATGTTCTCATATTAATTCATAATCTAAAGATAAATACAAAATGTTCAATAGCGATAAATATCCTTTATTCAACGAAAGTCTGTACATTTGGGTATCTACAGAACCAGGATTTATTGACGGTTCTGGCAGCAAAACTGACGTTTATGCCTTACGCACAAGCCGATGGTTAGTTCAAACTTCCGCTTATGATGATTGGCAAGTCAAAACGACCAAGAGCCTTGAAGAACGTCCATGAGCTGCACGTGTACTATGCTTCGTCAAAAAAAGCCTGGACGAACCGGCAGTTATTCAAGGATACGTTTTTAAAAGAGTTTACTCTTCACGGCATTTATGTTAGGTGGTAAAATACCGGTGACGGCGTCCTAGTGTTGGACAACCGTTCCGCCTATTGCAGTGGCGAAGAGCTTAGAACTTCACATGGAGCAATCTCTACGATCTTCCTACCACCAAGCACAATAGCCTTGTTGCAGCCAAAGGACCAAAAGGTAATCCAGATGGTTGAGTCCAACAACATGCAAAAGCTTATGCGTGATCTTCTTGAACACCAAAGAGAATTCGATAACATAGTCAAGAAAATCAATATCAAGAATGCTATGTTTTGGGTAGCCGAGGATTGGGACGAGGTACCAACTTATTCCCTTGCCAAGTCATGGAAAATGCTGTACACAGATCTAGAATTCGATGATGAAGATGACATTCAATTGTCGGTTGTACGAAAATGCTCACATTGGAATCACCAGAAATTGATGAATCAGGACAATATCGTACACGAAAAGGACGAGGAGTTTGGCGTCCTAAACAAAGATGATTGGTTTGCACCCAAACACATAGTTATACCATGACTAACCTATTTCAACTATTGAGGGATCAAATTCTTCATCAGTTTTGAAACCACAACAGATTGGTGATGACGAATCTAAAAATTATGTCTCAAATGGAACAGCCTTATCGGGAATTGATCAAGTAATTGCTTGGGCAGAGGAAAAAGACTTCCATTGGGAGTTAATGCTTCGAAAAGTACGTATGTACTTGTAAGTATGTTAAATTGTTGTTGTTTTGCTTTGTTACTTTTATGCATATCACTACTCATGATTTTTTTTTTACTGAAATAAAGTGATTTACTGAACGCAAACGTTTGCTTTTATTGCGCATGCTTTGTTACTGGATAAATTAATTTGTTTTTATTCTTAAATGAACAGTAAGTTGCATGACCAGTCTAATAGTTTTATTTAACCACTGATTGTAAAAATGTAGCAAATGAATGAGGATGTAAATATGACCACTTTGAAATACTTTTCCTTCTACTCCTCCTACCTCGAGTTCCTCTCTTTCTTACTACGTTCATGTTTTTAAAGTGATCATATTAGGGCATCTTCAACGGTGTTTCAAATGGTGGTTTGGATTTATGTTTTTAGACCAAACGCAAAATCGTCGTTGCAACGGTGTTGTAAATTTTGTTTTATACCGGATCTATTATGCATCATTTTCTTTTCAATTTATGATTTTAACAGTATACAACCCCTCTTTCAGTTCGCTCCCCCTCCTCCTAGCAACGTCTAATATAATTAAAACAATCATGCAAAAACTATAGTACTAAATTATTTCAAATTTTTCATAAAAACTAAAGAATAATCACTTCACTTTTTTTAAAACACACTTTAAAAAAAAACTTTTGCGAGCGTATTAATAGAACGATTGTTATTGAAAAACTAGGAAAATTTAAATTAACACCTCATTTTATCACGTTTTTTTAAAAAAAAAAAACAAACACTTTTTGAAACTAGCACTAGTAAACGCGAGGAAGTTCCGTAAAATTCCACTACAGAAAGCTAGTCTTTTGACAGATAGGCCTATTTTGTCTGCGACTTACAGACTTCTTCAGTGTCGAGTGCTCGTCACCGTTGAGCATTCTACACTAAAAAGTCTGTAAGTCACAGACGGAATAGGTCTATATGTCAAAAGATAAGCTTTCTGTAGTGGAATTTCACGGAATTCACTCGCGTTTACTAGTAATAGTTTAAACAAGTGTTCCAGTTTTTTAAATTTAGTTTTAGAAAAAGTGATCAAGTGAAGTGTTAATTTGAAATATTCCCAGTTTTCCAATTAAAGAATAATCGTAACAAAATACTCCGGATAATCTAGTCCAGAATTCCGGATTATCAAACGCCGGATAATCGAATCTCCGGATACTCAAGTGCCACCTGTATGTATGAAGAAATCGTTGATTTTTGCTGGGGGTGCGCACATCTAAATCCAGATTCAAGATGATCGAAAAATCCCACGCTAACGAATCAATCTTAAAAAAAATCTAATTTCAGCTTGTGAATCTTAATCCATCAACTTGCATCGTGCTGCATCTTTTTGCAGTAAATCTTTAAAATCTTCATTAAAATCTTTAAAATCTTTTTTCTATCTACTAAGCGTGCGCACAAAAGCAAAATAAAAAACCTACATCTGAGATAGAGTCGCGCCCCCTGGATTTTTGGATCAAATTTATTGACCTTAATTTTAATTGCCATTCATAGATTGAAATTACAGTTTAGATGAAAATACGAGATTTTTTTTCTGGATGCCCTTCAACCGAAAAGGCATTGTGAGTGATTTTTTTTCAAGAAAGTTCATAAAGTTCATAAGTTTTCTCATCATGATTTGAATTAAAATTGCTTTTAAATAACACTTTTTCCCAAGATAGCATTTTTGATTGGTTGTTTAACTTTAATTTGTAATATGATAGATTTTAATAATATTGCAAAACTTTTTCCATCATATATATGGTATTTGTAGAACAAGGTGGAAATAATACGTAAAGACTCAGTATATGAATACATATTTCATAAGCATTGATAAATTTTCTGTTGAAAAAATCGTTAAACGCAAAAGTGACTGCATTTCATGTTTATCATGGAAAGTATAACGGTGGAATTAATCGTAAGAAAAAAAAAATAATATGAAATAGTCGAAAAAATAATATACATATAAAATTACAACAAAAGAATTGATGATGAAGTTCAGTAGCACAATATTATCAAACGCGGAATTCAACCAACACTGAAGAATTTATTTCTCAGCAAAACACGTGCACGTGCAACAACCTACAACTCAATCTAGATTGGAGTGTTGCTCCCAACTTTTTTGGTACAAGCCTTCTTCGATTGTATTGTGTTTTGGTTTTGCTTGTCAAATAAACAGCATTGGCAAATGAAGCTTTTTGCATTTTGCGTAGTTTAAATTTTTGACCATCAATCATGAAAGTACAGTAGCCACACCACCGACAAACCGACATGAAACTCAATCTTGACTTTTGATCAAGAATCCATAACGACCGATTCAAATGTGCAGCAATCCCATCTGTCAAAACTTATAGAATAATTTTATCTATATAAAATTAATTTGTACAGAATTGCACAGACATGAACCTTCTGCTCAAGTTCCCAAGCGTGTTCAAGGCTTCAATAAACGTTCTCAGCGAACACGAAGATAGATGTCAGTAATATGATATGAACAGAAATATTAAGACATTTACTATTGTCATTAATGTCGATTTGTCGGTGGCACGATCTAATATTGTAGATGTGCTACCACAGTTGTTAATGTTAAGTTTTTCATGACTGTACTGTTTTACATTAGTGTTACTGTATGGTTAGACCAATGATACAATTATATGCCCAGAGAAGTCGAGAAGTTTCCCGAAACGGAAATTAAACCAATCTACCTCCAGCATTGTCTTGTCATCTATCTTATTCTCTCGAGTACCTATTATGAGTACTTCACATGCGAAGATGCTCTATCAAATGCCGGTTTTCTACTGAGTCACTGATTGACCGCTTGACAACGGCCTGCGTCACAACGAAGGATTATAATTTCACCACTTTTTATTCTGAACTGGTCTCCGGTCTTAAGGTCACACATTACCATTTTTCGCCTGCTGAAATATTTGGCATTTTCCGCCTTTCTTTTGCACCCGACCAACGATCAGTAATTAGTTTACAAACATTCACTCGCAGTGTCATCACGTTGATTATGATATGGGATAATATCAAAACATCTGACCGTGGCAGTGAATGAACGGCGCTCTGCGTTCGGTTCACGATGACATACACATTTGTAAAGAGAATCGAGTGCATAGACATTCGGAGAGAGACGTCCCCGTGCGCAAGTACCATCAGAGAAGCAAAATAACATAAGGCGAATCAAAAACACCACCAGCCAGCGTGAAAATAAAACCTTTATCGTGAAGGTTTATTTCACCATGATTAATCAAACAAGCGCAATTGTGAGCAGCAACGTGTTGAAGGAGAATGCAAACAAATTCGATTTGAAACAGCAAGGCAATAGGAGATTGATTAATTTTTTGCAAAAGATTTGAATTGCAAACTTCAACGCCGTAGTCGTCGGAAATTGTTGAGTCATTTTCATATGGAAGGTGATGATTGGCGAACTGGGGATGGTGGTTTGGCACACTTTTTGTGATTTGTGAATTTCTGCATTAACTGTGTTATCCACGATTGTTTAACCTTCTTTGTGGGGCAAGGTCAACCGAAATTAAATTGTAAACCAAGTAGATGAATATGTTGATTTAACGCGTTATTCTTGAGATTAGCTATGTTCAAATTTGACGCGTTGGGACGCTATCGATTGGGGCTGCACGCGAGACACAGAGTTGTCACGAAATGCCACCCTCTCAGGATGTGTCTTTGCAATTTTGGATTTTCCCTACCACTTGTTAAACAAGTTTTTTGAAGTCGTAGTAAATTACTAACAAGGTTTATGCGTATAGCTTATCCATGGGATTCTGATAATACTAGAACGAAAAAAAATGCATGAGGAAAATCCAATCGATATCATTACAGTACACCCCCTTCTGACTACTGCGATATATGTGTGACGCAAGTGATGTTATAGATCCCCACAGGCACTTACCTTGTTGAAACGTCCGTTATGCAGCCGGGCGAACCCGGACACTCCTCCGGCCACTTCAGCGTCGGACTCCACTGGCCACTGGCCCAAACGATCGCGGCTGGTTTCGCTCATGTTGCTGGTGGTACTGAATTTACAGACGGCTGATCTATTCGCTGGTGCTTGTTTGCCGTTTGACAGCTCACTACAGACTGCCGCTCCGTTGTTACGGGACGGGGCACCGTGACTACTGCTGGTCATCAGGCCTGCTGTGGTGTGCGTTCTCGCGGTGGCGGCGCTCTCAGGCTGGTATCTACCACTGAAAGATTGCAGAGAAATCGAAAGACGAATCAGTTTATCGTACCGCGATAACATTTTCACTTATTTTTGATGCGATTCTCTTCTATCCGATTGAACTTGAGATCACTTGCGATCACTTTGGAAATTTATGGTCCGAGGCTGTCGAAGTTTTGAGAAAATATGAGCTATCCTAGGCTGTGATATAACAACGAGCTGCGTTTTCGTCACTGCTGGACGTCATTTGTCTTTCCGTTTGAAGCGTAAATAGGTAGAAAGAATGAAAGAAACGTCTTCCATATAGCTTATAGGATAATATATTGTACTCTATCCTATTTTCTTGACTCGGCATCGGTACGATCTGGTACTGAGACCGGCCACTAGATTCTCTCTTATCAATATGCGAAGAATTGCGCATCTTATTTTGCGCATATCTATGCTTATGGAGCATTGTTTCGAACAGGGCTTATATATGATTAAAATATTTCCATAAATTATACGCATCAAAATATAGCCCTATTTATAGCAGGTAGAATCATAAGGGTAGTCCCTTTCGGAGCTACCTATACCTGCTAAGTGATTATCAGTCATATGTTTCTGGGTAGATACAAAAATGAAGCCACACGAATACAGCCCAACAATTTCTAACAGCGGATACGAATGTACGCATGTACCAACACTGGGAATGCGATATCTCACGGCAGTGGTTCTCAAACTAATTTTGTGGCAATTCACTTTATAAATCTTCAAAAGTTCATTGTATCATCTTCAGTTGCATTTTTATCCTAGCTGCTGGGATGAATCAGATAAATGAAATTTCTTGTCATCCAAAAATGCAGATTTATTTTCAGACTTCCGGAGCAATTCGCGATTAGGACGTACTTGTAGAATATAAACATAATGTTTTTTCAATGCAATGCATAATTATTACATATAAATCATGAGTTTTGACCTTTTTGTCCTGGTTGTGCTTTAGTTTTATCTATTAAATATTGTTTTTGCAAAGGGCGTAGAGTTATTTCGTAATCAAAACAATTCACTCTGCAATTTACGCCATACTGATTTTTGACAAAGTGAAAGGCGTAATTTGAATCTAAACGTAAACATACTCACAAAAAATCAAAACAACGGGGAAACGTAAAAGGCGATACTGATTAAATAATCGAAACAACGGCAAAATGTGGAAGGCGAAACCTATGAAAATGTCAAACATAGGCGATACTTTTATTTCTAGTACATGTGGGACCAAAATTGAAAATAGCGTAATCAAACATCCTAGAATTGACAGGCAAATATTAAAAATGTGCAAATTTCAATGAATAACGAACGAATTCCCATGAGCATTATATATGAATCAAAAGCTAGCTCTGTTCTCTGTCTGTATGCTAGTTTATATTTGAATTTATTCGTTAATTTGTAAATTACTGTTTGAAATTCTACTTGCAATATTACAATCATCATTTCCTTTCTGTTTACATTCTGCATGTTCGCCCAAGTCGCAAATTGCTCCAGACTTATGTGAAAGTTATAATCAGTTTCATTAATAATAATTATTTTTAGACATTAATTTTTTCATTAGGGTGAATCTTACATTGAAAGACTCTCTTTGATTACTCTCTCTATCATTCATATTCAAATCACCTCTACGTTTTTCATTCAATTATTTGCAGAGCATGTTAGCAAGCATTTTTATTTTTCGATCTATACTAATGAATCCCTCGAAAGTTTTATAATGACACTGTTTTAAATTCAATAGAACGAGACAGGAGGGAATCTCTCATTGTTAGATTCACCCTATTGAAAAAAATTTCTACAATATTTTCTAGATTTTTTTTTATTAGCGTACACGGCCAGTCATTTTAACTCACTTTTGAGTCGTTTTTGACTCACTTTCGTCAAAAGTGGAGACCCTCAAATTTGAGTAAATATAACAATCCATCTAAATTTAGTAGATGTTTTTGATATGCCGACTTGCCAGTGCCAGTCACATTTACTCAAATTTGAGAACTTTTGACGAAAGTGAGTCAAAAACGACTCAAAACATAGTTAGAACGGCTGGCCGTGTAAATATAACATTGAGATGCTCTCTTTGTTTGCTTCCTCTTTCATTCATAACTAAAACACCTTCACGATTTTCGTTTTTACTAGCAATACAAATGCCACGGGTAAAAGTTACCTAACTTGAGCACCCCTGTTCTACAGCATATGATGTTCTTGAATGAAAACACTAAGGGGCATACACCGAAAGAATCAGATATCTAGCGTTGAGTACTTTCTTTAGTAATTTAACCCAGTTTTGCTCCAAAGTGCGGTTGTACTTGTTGAATGAGTATCGCCACATTTTTGTTTAGCAAAACTTGGTTGAATTACGAAAGAAAATACCCAGTGCTGGGTAGATAATTCTTTGCGTGTACCTACTCATACATCGAATGACTTTTTTCTAGTGACAAATCACTGAGATCGGTTATGTTGAGTCATTTTCTGACGCACTTAGTGAACGGATTTAACTACAGGATAATGTATCGGCTATAGCCAAATGAACATTCGGAATCATATTCCGTACATTTTCAAATAAGGGGAATGAGGGGTAAAATCAACATTTGACCTTTTAAGGTGGTGGAATCCTACTTTTTTTTGGAACGATCTTGTTTAATAATATGCATGTCGATTTCCCGAAAGAGTGCTGAATAGTGCTTAACAGTTTTGACGAGTTCACTACTATCCTTCTCTCAAATTACTCGATCAAATCGTTGCTGATCTACGGTTTCTGAGTATTAGGATTTTTCTTGCGTTATCTAATGCACATAAAGGGAATGCTAGATTGTGCAGAAAGTAATGGGATATTTCATGTAAATTTAAGCCAGATAACGCCTGATTCTAGCCAGTTTAATGAAAGTTTGCAAACATTGTTGTAGGGCGCCTGAAAGATTGCAAACAATTTCGTTGTTTACGTATCCTTTGGCTTGGAATTAAACGAGAGGAAATTTAACGCGGTTGTTCATAAAAAATGGATTAATAATTATTTTTGAAGTTTTTGAGGAAATTGTTCTATTCTGAACTGTTTAATTTAGGCAAAATAACAGATGGCAGCCGTAAATCGGGCTTCTTATGTTTGCGTAGTCTGCTTTGGTCTCATTTAACAAACGAGAACAAAAATCACTCTATATAAGTCATTGATTTTTCGAGTTTCTAGAAGCCTAAACTTCGAAGAAAAATTATAAAGCATAGAAGAAAACTAATAAATAATTCGAGGTTTTCGAGTATAAAACGATGCGCGTGCATTGCGTGTATATTGTATCAAGGAGTTTGTGATTTCAACGTCGTTCACAGTTGGTAGACAATTCTCTGAGCTACCAAACTCATTTCAGTTTGGTTCACCATCAGACAATTTTCATTTATTGAAAATCCTCGGTCCATCGTCGCATTTTCGTGCGACAGGATGAGCACCTTTTTAACATATGTTGTCAAATTTGGCAGCTCATTCTTGGAAGGATTTATGAGTTCTAGCCAAACTTTGTCCAAAAGCTGTTCTTTTCTTTGGAATCCGGCAAGCAACATCTTTGAAGATGGCTTGAGCACAGCTCCCCGATTTCTCCCTTCACTTTGTGAGCAACTGCACCGCTCATGTAGTCTTCATCTACGAACGTTTCCAGACGCAGCACCAGACGCTTTTTAGGTATGTCCGTCAAGTGAGTTAGAACATCAGGGTCTATGCAGATAACGTAACGCGTTACTGGGTATCATAATGGAGATTTGTTGAGTAGGTCCCTCAAAAAACCACAGAAAATATATCGACAGTCATTGTGGAATGCCAAAACGTCTTTGTAGGAAATGTTTGAAAACTTTTTTTTTTGTATCTTTATCAGAGTGGCTTTCAGCCTCCTGGGCTGGTTCGCCAATGTTTGAAAACTCTCTCGCTTTCTTGATTGCCGATTTACAGGGCTGATAGAAAACTACTCTCCTTTTATTCTATTTCAATTTACGATTTTGCTTTGACTGTCAGACGCTCGGGCTTAACAATTTTTCTCCATAGTGGCTCTAAATAGTCCCGTAAAATCATCAAAAAGAAACGAAGCCATAGGAAAATCGATCTGGGAAACGACTTGATCATTGCTGCAGCCGTGACGACAAAGTCAGCCTTTGTCCCAGTATCTTATCGTCAACCGGATCAACTACAACAGCGAAAACTTTCAATCGGAATACCGACGAAAAGTTTGAAATTCGGATGACTTTCCTCCAACTTTTTTCCTGCTTCAACTTCGTCCACAAATCTTCTAAAATGGGACTTCATTTGTAGCGCTCTTCTAGCAACTTGTTCATTTTCAAAGGCACAACCAGACAGTGATCCACATGTCAATCTGTTGGTCAGAACCTCCTTGAAGGCATTGTGCACGACGTGCAAGCTGCTGTTAACGATGTTGAGGACTTCAAAGCCAGGACTGATTCACAGTCAATTCTTTGAACGCCTCGCAGTTGACAAACATAAAGCGCTTTTTCAGTAATGCTGGATTTATAGAAAAACACTGTTTCATTCCGTTAATGAGATCGTTTGGCAAAAACGCTACTCAAATCATTTGAAAAAGGTGTATGGTTCCTTCCATATGACAAAAATTCCCGTTGGATTTTGAAATTTCCGACATTTTAGAGCATATTTCCCAATGATTTGGAATTCCCGCATTTTTCCCGATTTTCTCGAGTCTATTGCCACCCTGATTTTTGTGTTTCCTGGATGAGACCTAGTGAAACAGCCCTGATAAAAATTATCTTGAAAAAAAGATTGAATTTATTGTACGACTACAGTGAAATTAATGGTAGATACTATAGGTTCAAATTTAACTTTAAAATTTAACATGGACGATATCTGATTGGTGATTTCTTCTACATAAGACATAACGTTAGTATCTACGCACACGGAAGGTGCATCTGACAGCTATTACACATTTTCGGCAATATGTCAACTTCTTATGTGTTTGAAAAAAAGTGAAATGCCATTTCTGGTTGAAAACAAGGCAATATTTTCGAAGATAACGTTGCATGTGAGTCACATAAAAAGAAAAGCTCCCGCGTGTTTCGCATGAGAGTTTCTGCTTACGGGTCAGTGACGAGAAGAAAGTGACGAGAAGTTCAACCATGATGAATCATATGGTTTTAGTAGCCGTTGGCATGATAACAGGCGAAAAACACCAAGAAAGGAGAAAGAAACTATATTTTGAAGGAACGGTTATGATCAGGGCCATTAAAAAAACGCCTGTTTACTTCATTTCGACGCGGATGAACTGCCAGTATTGACAGTGGTTGGAATAAATTCTCATACCATTTTCCGAACATGTTATGAATGAGAACATGATTTTCCAACAAGACAATACTACCTACCATGTTATATCTACCATGTTTTCAAAACAATCCAGCTTTTATTTATGAAAGCCACTGGAAATCAATTTGGTTTTTTATGGTGCCAAGAGGTGCCAATAGGTTTTATATTTAAGTCAGATTTATGAGAATCTTCACGGCTTCTTTACAACGATCTTGAAACCTTGTCTTCTAAAATTCCTTTAACTTTTATCAAAAGTTTTATTTTGAACTCGTAAAATGCTGTTTTGAAATGCCGTTTTAGGACTCATTCATATTATCATGTTATGGTCAGTTGAAAAAGCATTTTCAAACCATTCTGCTTCCAGTTAATGCATTAAACGGCAGTGAGGGAAGTCACCAAATGACCAAATAGTTTTACAGTAAACATTGCGAAGATAAATTGGTTTTTGGAAAAAACTGTGATTCCTTTCAATCGCCATATTTAAATAATATAAATGATCGAAAAATAAATAAACCTAATATTAAATGTAAAGCAATTGAACTTTAGATTGAAGACCAAGTTTGGCATTATTTTAGATAAGCTGATTGAAATTCATGAATTTTCAGGAAATTTATGATCAATTTATCGAATAAATTTGTTTCAATTTTGTTTTTGTTGTTGTTCTCGCATTATTTCCGATGCGCATTAATTTTCAGCTTTTGTCGTGCCAATATTCACCATAAATTTAAATGCGCATATGATTCGCAGCATGATATGCTATACTTAACTCAATTTGTCTTGGATATTTTGCTTTCAAAATAAAAATTCCCGCAAGCACTAATTGCAACTTTCTTCGAAGATATTATTTACTGTTAAATGAATCAGAAGAGCAGAGAATCGAACAAAGCAGAACAACAAAAACCAACCACAATATCACAGTGAAGTTTGACAGTTGTGGTCATTTGGCCTTATGCTGGTTTAGATGGCAGCCAGAAGGTTTTATGAAGGTTCTCAAGTGGCCATAACATCTTTCACTAGAACTCTTTCAAAATCTTTATGGTATTATAAAGGTTTTACTAATTTGTTTTCACAACCATCTATAGAGTGGGCCACTTTGTACAACCCAGAAAACCAAAATGCACGTAAGTTGATAAACACATATATGTAATTAACCAAATCGTATAGAATGCAAAAATATGTCTTATACGTGCAAATTCCGTTGTTTTCTTAAACGAGTTGATTTGGTATCGTATGCGATTGAATATGTAATAACAAATTCGATTTAAAAAGGTTAGCGAAGTATATCCGATTTAGATTGTGGCGCAGTACGATGAATAAATGACACATCGTATAGAAGTCGAAAATTGGCACTCTTTACGATTTAACGTAAACATAATACAACAAATTGCGATTTTGACTAAAAATATAGGAATATACGATACTATTTGAACACTTTTATACGACTTGTGGTTGTTTGGGAAATTTAGGCTTTAAAGATGCATAGAGGAGGTGTTGGTGGACAAAACAGTATTGAACGTAGTTTTAACAACAAAGCCTTGGCCAGCCTGCAGCCTGGATCAAAATTCGAATGAAAAGGTTTGAGGGTTACTTTCTCACATTTTTTTCAATCATGGAAGGAGTTATGAAACAGCAGACCAACTGCAACGAGCAATTCAAGATGAAGATGGATCCGAATAAATTGAAGAATTCATAACTTCCATGCCTCGACGAATGAAAGAAATCATTATGAGAAAAGGCGATGCCACACATTACTAAGGACCTCTATAAGTCGAACGAACACCAATAAAATGTGTTTTTTTTTTTGAAAAATCAAACTTGTCTTGATACTTCTAGACAAAATAGTCAAAAGGTCGAAAGTAACATTTGTAAACAATGACTTCTAGTGTATTTCTCTGGGATCTGCTGGCTCCCACAAACCAAATAGTAACAGAAACAGATACAGGGAGTTATTACCTTCCCGTCGGTAGTGGATGTAGATTTTAGCAACCTGGAATATCCAGGAAATTTACGTTTTAAGTCATTGTTTACAATTGTTACTTTCGACCTTTTGACGATTTTGTCTAGACTTATTCGTATCATTCGTTCGTTGAAACGAAGAAACAAACAACTTTTCACAAATTATATTGTTTCATCAATCGGCAGAATACAAGGTCTCAAATGATAATTCATTAGAAAATGATAATTTACCCACATGTACTGCATGTACATATTTTCAGCATTGTATAGATTGTTTCTGGCAGTTTATCCAAATATATTTGGGAAGCGCCTCATAGTTCTTGAAGTTGCTCATCAATATTTTTTTCTGGATTATCTTCCATATAAAATACGGAGAAAAATTTGATTATTTCTTGAGAATGAAAATATTTGCATCCTAAATGCTTTAAATGCTAGGGAGATAAGATTGCCTCTGTAGGTTCTTCTAAATTGTGAAAAAAAGTTTGGTGTGTAAATTCCTGAAGTAACCTTTTGATGGTTTTATCTAATAACTTCGAAAGCATCCGTCAGATTGTCGGGCTTTATTCGAGTTTTTAGAGATTTATAGGTTTTTATTTTGTGGTTCACAGCTTTTAATTTTGATCTTAATAGATACATTTTTAGCCTAAGTTTGAAGTTTTGGGGCAAAATTTTCTTCAACAAAGTTGTTTCTAATATATAGGTCCTTCTTTTGGTGCGAAGGAAAACTAGGGTGGTCGTCATTTGCAGAGTAATCGAAAATAAAACTTCTTTGCAAAAATAAAGGCATATATCTTTCGAATTTTGTAGACGAAAAAGTTTAGGCAACTGTGACTTCATAAATATTTCTCTTGCTTTAAAAATGACCGAACTTGAGCAATTGCTCCTACGTAGTATAGGATGCCCCTATAAAAATCAGTTATTTTGCTCTAACTTTTTCATTTCTAATTTTCAGCAAAGTTGTCTTGCCATTGATTCTAGAACACTCAAAGATACAATTTTTGGTTGGACAAACAAAATGTACGTACAATAGATTCTATTGTATGGTTACAATATCTTCAATTGTAATGCAATGAGGATTTTATTTTCGAGATCCCATTAATTTAATTTGAATCTAAAACGCCATATATGTGCGTCAAATAAAGCAAAACGTTACACGTTTCATTCAAACTGTGTTGACTTTATAGAACCTTAGATATACTAAGGCTGTGTACAAGTTCGCGAATAAATTTTAATTTTCACTTAAACTTGACAGATGACGAATCATTGATTGAGTCTGACAATCGAGTTGACATATTTCTGATAGGCGGCAACTTAATTTTGATAGACACCTTATCGAAAGTTTGTTGATCAACAACAGAAGGATTTTAATCGATTAATCAATTATTATCCATCTGTCGAGTTAAATTAAATGACCATTAATTCGCGAATTTCCTATGTTTCAAAAATAGCGTGAGAAGCTTTTCGAACTGATGCCAGTTGCGCCATTTATAGCAATTTAATATCGTAGCTCGGTCAGCCGGATTACAATACTTTCCCCTCTATGTTGCCACACTATTTTACGGCAACATATGATTTGCGGCACATCACGCCACCAGAAACACACAAAAGAGTTATTTTGTATTGGTGTATGCTGCAACGCACATACTTCTCTATGTTGGCCACTATCGTATCGCAATACGGCGCACGGCCAAACACCACGATCAACATCATGTGTGTGGAAAGATACACGTGCAGTGCAGCGATATGCGGCTGTTGCCAAGTGCTCGTGTGTATGCAAACACTACAGAAGCAGCTGAGTGCGTCTGTTTGTCTGTACTCTACGGATACAGCAGTTGTTGATGATTAGCGCGATTAATTCATCCTCCAATCCATTAATTCCTAACGATTCAGGTGATCGTCATGCGATTTGCTGCGGGAAAAAACTAATCTGCTGTTGCCGGTTTCAAATCAAGAATAGAGTCGTCCACTGTTGGTATTAAAACATTAGGGTCTGTTTTTTTTACAGGCAAAAAAACTTAGCCACACATTGTTCCGAGAATTACGTTCACTTTCACTAATAATTTAGCAAGTGTTGTTTCATATAACCAGTGCCGATCGACCTTCTCCACGGTCGATGCGGCGACGAAAATACACCCAAACAAACATCAAGCCAACCGTAAATGCTGCCGTTTGTTGCCGCTTTGCTTTTTCACCTCTTTCTTGTACTCTCAATTTCATAACAATTGTGCAAAATTTATCATTCGTCTGGTCGTGTTTCATGTGCCTTTTGTTGGCAACATCTATATTTGGCTAGGTCACGCCAAACAACTCTTTAAAGAGACTTACGAAGTTCATTTTTATTAAAGGGTTACTTACTTCATGAAACTTTTACTGCTTGGGTAGTTGCAAACTGTAGCGGCCATTCTTTCTGTTGTTTATTAATTACACACTATATGATAGAATTAAATTTACAGCTTATTCTCCAATTAACGACCCGCGTTATTGAGACAAATATTAGATCCAGAAACCTAAACGGAATCACTTCTTGAACAGAACTGACAGATTGATTGGTAGACACAGTGTTTTTAAGAAGCGATCCTCGTTGAACAGCTGATCGATTAGCTTACAGTTGTTTCGTCATCTTGGACTACGTTCTCTACAACGTTTTTACTGATAACAGAACTGGCGATCACATGCAATCCAGATGTGCCAAAATATTCCATATAACTGATGCAGTGCTGTATGGTTCCTATATTCTAACTAGTGTGACGTTGATCATCACAGAGTCACTGAAACAAATTGTGTTTATAAACATGCTGGTTCGACTATTCGACATTCATCATAACTGATTCACCTACACTGTCCACCTTGTCAAGTGATGCTACTACGTAGAGGTATCAGGGGCAAAATGAGCATGTGGGGGTAAAATGAGCACCATTAATTTCACCCAAAACCATACAGTTTTTAATGACATTTTAAATTCCAATCTTTAAACAACGTACCAAACATACTTTTGATGAATACCCAAGCTGTAATTTGTTTTAAATAATAGAAATAGGTATATCGGTGAATTAATCTTGGTCACCAGCGAATTTAGACGAAATATACTGGCATATTAGACAATGTTTAACGAACTTTTGAACAAAATTTCCCAACTAGTTGTTGACAATATGAGTAGATTCTGGATGACTTTAAAATAGAATCATGACAACCGATTTAAATGTTTGTTTGAAACAAGACAGCTATTAAGTTAAACAACAGCTAAAATACACGTTCTTCATTATGTTCCGGTAACCATAATATCTGTCAATAACAAGTATACTATTTTATCTGCATTGAAATCATTCAAACATATATGTGTATTGTAACGTGTATATTTAATGGACTTTAGTAAATATTTCTTGCGATTGATTCCCTTTCATATTTTAGACAACCTTGCTTCTGGATTAGGATTTTTTAGTGGGAGAAATCATAATTCACTTAAGATGCCCATTATGCCCCTAATGCCCCTTTTCGAAATGTTTTACAAAACACTAACCCGTGCTAGCCTTTCTCTCGATCCCGAACGTCCGTTCGACCGGGACACCTACAAGTCAGTTTGTGGGAATTGATCAATTCAAGTTGTGCTTTTTGAACTATCGGTGGCTCGTTGGACTTCATTCTAAACGGCTTCAGAAGTACACAGAAAAAAATTCTCGAAGGTTAAAATAATATAGATTTTCAGAAACAAAATTAAACTTTTTCATCAAAGTGTACGACAGAACCAAATAGATTGTTTGTGAGTAGTTGCAATTTATTGATCGAACATTATGATCACATGAAAGCTGCTTCGAATTAATTTGGATTTTTTCCAAAAAATAAGTAATTTATTTTAGGAGTGTACAGTGAGACTCGTGATGCGAATGGAATGAAACTGGAAATCGAACGGGGGCAGGCGGTAAAATTTACGTAATGAGTGTATGCTGTGTAGGTGATGGCATATCAGGAACAGAAGGCACGCGTTGCGGGATGCACGCCGTCGACCGTCAAAGAGTCGAGTGATCGTTAAAAATCATACCATACGATAGTGATACTGATGTTACTGCTATTTTTTTTTTGGTTTTAGCGGATTGAAGCGGTTAGTTGCCATTGTGGTTTAAAAAATTTCCAAAGCTATACATTATGGGCAGTCTTTCAGTTATACAGAACGCGATGCAGGGTACATTTTTTTCTCGTTTTACTGTAATTTCAGCGTCGACAATTTTACTGTAATTTCAGCGTCATCCTTCGCACCACTTTCGTGGTTTATTTTATCTGGTTCACGTTTTTGGCGTACTATATTTTGGATCATAAAGAAGTATACGCCGTAGACAATTACAAGGTTTAAGAATCAACCGGATAGGTGCGAAGGATGGCGTGGAACAAAAAAAAAACAAGCAATGATGATTTCGACGTCCAGCATTGCATCGTTTACAATTCGAAAAAAACAATACGGGATTATAAAACGGGATTTGGCTCGGAATTTTGTTCGGGAAATTTTCCAGTTGAAGTTTCTTCACATTTCTCCACACTCAATAGATCATTGCACGATGGCATCTTCAATGCAGTTTTGACAGTTGAGGGAGCTTTTTTACGTGGATTTTGAATATTTTCGGTAAGCTTGGTTTGAGATGTTGTGCTCTAAATTTATTACGATTGAAGTAAAACCACAGAGAACAGACATCTAGGCTCGAACATTTTTTTCTAATTTACTGTGTAAATTTTTAAAAGAAAACCGTTGGAAAAACAATGCCGCCTAGTCTAGGTTTCACCAAACTAAAATTGACAGACTATCAAATCTCGAGGCGGGCAAGTGGCGCCATCAACATTCGATTCACCAAAACTAACGGAAACGAGCTGTAATTTTAAAATGGCAATTACAGATATTTACACATGAAGGGCATTCAAGCTTAGATGTCTGTTATCTGTGGTAAAACTGCAGGAAAATAGACACCAGTGCTTATTTTTACATCATTTCCTGAATCTAACGTGCAGAATCTGAAAAAACCATGAAAAGATCGAGCAGAAATTCATGTAGAAGTATGCTTGCTCGGACGAAATACAGCGAAGGCTTTTGGTATCCTGAAGATCGAAACCAGTGTCTGGACAGTGAGTCAAATCGAATGAAGAATCGGAAAGATAATCGGTGTTGAAGCTAAAATCCAAATCGAGGAAACAGTAAAACCGGTTCAACACACCCAGTGCAATGTTCCTATTCCCCTCCGTGAGAAAGTAGAGAGTGAATTCAAGTGGCTAATCTAACAGGACATCATTGAACCTGCGTCGAGAGATTAACGTTGGATTTCGCGACTGGTCATCAGACCGAAGCCTGGTGATCCAATGGAGGTAAGGCTATGCGTAGACACGAGGGACGCAAATCGGGCTATTGTTCCACAGCATTATCCGTTGCTAACGTTCGATAACATTGTTCCCCACTTGAACAACTGCAAATGGTTCTCGATGATAGACTTAAGCAAGGCTTTCCATCTGGTCGTCTAATCGGAAGCATCTCGGGAGATCACAACCTTCGCGACACCTGGTGGCTACTTCCGATATATAAGGTAAATGTTCGGACTTAATTGTTCCTCCGAGATTTTTCAGTACAGCGCTTACTAACAGGAATACCTGGAATTAAGTCGTTTATTGAAGACGTTTTAGTTTTCGCTGGACCAAACAAGGAGCATGCTAATATTCTACAGACTGTTCTGGAGCATCTGACATCATACGGTGTTACAATCAACATGCGGAAATGCTCATTTGGGAAGACGGAAGTAGTTTTCATTATAGTCACTAGATTCATAGTCTGGCGGATACAACGACGGGAGCCAATTCCAACTGTCAGTTGGCGGAGCCAATCGAGCATATCTCGAGTAATTTATGTTAAGGGCCTAAACGGCATTTGTAAACAATAACTTAAAACGTTGATTTCTCACGAATTACGAGAATCCCACCATATCCTGCTACTCCATATGGTAAAACTAACTATCTTCTACCAAATGCTGCTTTCATTTCACGAGAGTGATTTGAGATTCAAGAGAAATCGATATTGAAAGTCATTGTTTACAAATGGCTTTTAGGCGCTTAACATGAATTACTCGAGATATGCTCGATTGGCTCCGCCAAGTGACAGTTCAAATTGGCTCCCGTAATTGTATCCGCCAGACTATGAATCTAGTGACTATAGTTTTCATGGGACATCCCAAGTAACAATTTCAGTTCTATTCCAGCCGTATAGCACTCTTCCCGGCTTTGTTGATGAAACTAAATTCAAAACTGTTTTGTCCACCAACACCTCCTCTATGCATCTTTAAAGCCGAAATGTGTACAAGTGGCCCACTCTATAAACGGTTGTGAAAACAAATTCATAAAACCCATAAAGATTTTGAAAATGTTCTAGTGAAAGATGTTATGACCACTTGAGAACCATCATAAAACCTATTGGCCGCCATCAAAACCAGTATAGGGCCGAATGGCTACAGCTGTCAAACTTCACGGCGATATCGTGGTTGGTTTTTGTTTTTCTGCTTTGTTCGATTCTCTGCTCTTCTGATTCATTCAACAGTAAATAATGGCTAAGAAAAAAGCACAAGTGTTGCGTAAAATTTTGTTTGATAGCAAAAAATATAAAACAAATTGAGTTTTTTTTTATAGCGTATCATTCTCCAAATCATATGCGCATTTAATTTTATGGCGAATATTGGCACGATAAGAGCTGAACATTAATGCGCCTCGGAAATTATGCGAGTTTACAACAACAAAAACAAAATTGAAAGAAATATAGTCTATAAATTAATCAAGAAACTTCTGAAAATTGATGGAATTCAATAAGGTTATCTGAACGAATACCGAAATTTGTCTCAGATCTACAGTTCAATTGTATTACATTTAAAATTTGGTGTATTTATTTTTCCACATTACAATTATTTCATATATTTCAATATGGCGATTGCAAGAAATCACAGTTTTGCCAAAAAGCCAATTTATCTTAGCAATCGCTACTATAAAACAATCTGGTCGCTTGGTAGCTTTCCTCAATGCCAATTAGCCGTTAAATGCATTTACTGGAGGCAAAATGGTTTTAAAATGCTTTTTCAACTGACCATAATAAGATAATATGAATGAGTCCTTAAACGGCAATTCAAAACAGCATTTTATGAGTTTACAAAGTCAAAATAAAACCTTTGATAGGAGTAAAAGGAATTTTAAGAGTCAAGGTTTTAAGATTGTTGTAAAGAAGCTCTGTAGGTTCGCATAAACCTGAAAATTTGAAACCCATTGGAATCTCTTGCTGCCATAATAAAACCGAATTGACTTCTAGTGGCTTTCATAAAACTTTAGTAAAACTTATTAAAGCTGGATGGTTTTGGCAATGTTACTTGGGATCGCCTTTCAGGAGCAGGAACAAGCCCAGCCGAGGACAAGGCGGTAGTGAAATCCTTTCAAGACCCACGATCTATTGACGAGCTTCGCAGTTTTCTGGGCCTCGTCAACTATCCCAGATTTGGCCACGTTGACAACACCACTACGTGAGTTGCTTCGTAAGGATACTTGATTTCGGTGGAATAAAGAATTGCAGTTTTGGTGAACCCATCCAATTTGGTATACTATTCACCGCAGGACAAGACGATTTTTATCGCCGCCGCAAGCCCCACAGAGCTAGGTGCGGTTTTAATTCAGGAGAAGGATGACCGAATACGAGTGATTTGTTACATCAGCAAAGGACTGTCCGAAACAGAGAAGGGCCACTTAATAGTGGGAGATGTATCTACGTGGTCTGGAATTCTTATTGATGACTGATCACCAGCCACTGATGGTGATTTTCGAAAGTAAGCAGAAGTCGTGCCCGAGAATTGAACGTTGGGCTCTCCGCCAGCAGTCTTTTCGCTTCAAAGCCACGCACATTCCAGGCAAACCAAACATGGCTGATGTCACGCCGAAGCCGTTGCCACGCCAAAGCCGTTGTCACGCCGCAGTTCCAGCGTTGCAAGACGACCAGGAAGGAGTATCTATGTTGATGGCAGTTGAAGAATCAAATAAGCCGATGAAGTTAGTAGACTAATACAACAGGACTATGAACTGACGTCGTTGAAAGAGGCATTGTCGTTTGGTATCTGAAAGGAGCAGTTGAGACGCTACTCACCTTTCATGGACGAATTGTTGGTGGTGAATGGAATAGTGTTGAGAGGGGATAGGATTATAATTCCAATGAATATGCAAAAGCGTGTCTTATCATTGGTACACATTGCACATCACGGCATCGAACGATCGAAGCAGAGATTGCGTTCAAAAGTTTGGTGCCTGAACATGGATAAGGAAATCAAGAGTAAAGTGAGATCATGCATGGATTGTCAAATTGTCGGTCAACCAGCTCGTCCGGAACCAACGGCAATACGCGAACTACCTCAATCGCCCTGGAATTTTATCAGTATGGACATTTTAAGGCCGCTTCCGTCAGGAGATTCGCTTCTCGTGATCATCGATCTGTATAGCAGGTATAGAATCGTAAAAGTACTCCGCCGTACCACTTCAGCCGACATATTGGTGCGAATTTGACCAATTTTCATGAGAACGGGCCTACCGGACACGATCATGACAGATAACGCTAGCAATATTTGGAGCAGCGCAATGATGGAGTTCTTTATGTACTACGGTATACAGCTAACACACACCATCCCTATTAGCCTCAAGCTAATGGGGAGGTAGAGAGGCAGAACAGGAGCATCTTGAAGATTCTGCAAATCGCAGCTCTCAACCAAGGAAATTCGAGAAATGATCTCGAAGAGCTGAATTATGTATATTCCCTGACGCCCCACCCAGCTATCTGAAGATCTCCGGAGGAGATAGCATTAGGAGTTCATAGATTCGATTCCTTACTTCAACGCGTTATCCCAGACGAATGATGAAGAAATTCGAAAGTGGTTTGTCGTATAAACTTGCGGCAAAAGCTCGTTTCGATCGAACCAAACAAGTCCAGGAATCGACCAGCTCAGAAGGGGACCAGGTGTAGATGCGGAATCCTGCAAAACAACACAAGCTATCTGCTCCGTTCCTTCCTGAACTATGCACAGTAGTGAAAAAGGAGGGAAGCAGTCAGTACCACCTGATGAAGCTTCCACAATCCAAGATGGAAACCTTTAGCGAAGAAGAGGGTCAAAACGCGTGTAACATCCGCTGGAAATTGCATTAGAGGAGGAAAGGCGTTCGAAAGAAGTTAGGCGACCGAGGAGACAGGTACGTCGCCCATTGAGATTCGAAGATTACGATATAGGTGCCATCGATGATGGACAATAAGAAGCCGATAGGAAAAGGAGATAATGTTATATTCTTTGATTTGAATTACTTTCTTTTACTGTGTTAATAACAAATACTTACCTGATGCATAAACTAATTTGGGCAGAAAATAAAGAGAAGTCAGATATAAACGATGTTACTTGATTTCGATTACTAAGCAATACTTTATTTTGGAAGGATTCAATTCCGGTAACCGAATATAATATCTATGACAAGCTACCCTGACGTTTCAGGTTTTGCGTATTGGTTACATTTGTGTAAGTTTTTTCTTTCTGAAAGCACTGAAAAGTATACGGCGTTGAAGAAATTTCCCTCATCCCATTTCTTCATTGCACACCTGATAGACTGATAGATTTATTCAGTGACGATTGCATCTTCAGCTCTCTTTTTGGAACACTCTTTGTTTTTGTTTTTTTTTTTTTGGAACAAGCTAGGATGATTCGAAATTTCTTCGCACAGAGCCAGTTTAATGTCAATCTTGTTGTTCCTTTTTGTTCTTTTGGCTACGCGTTTAAATTTTTCAATTTTTCAATTTTTTAGTTTTTCAATTTTTCAATAGGGTATTTTAGGGGTATGTGGATTATTACACTGTTCGATAGTAAATATAATAATATGCAGGCATTTAATTTATTTTTTAATTTTGACAAGCGAAACTATTTAAAAAAAAATACAATTTAAAAACATAAACATCGCAAGACAACACCATCCTTTTTCACCATGAAACATGCTATGAAAAACAGACTACCAAAACCAACGAACCAACCATTGATTTCTAGCATACAAAAATTGACATATATGTCATAATGGGAGCCCCGTAACTGAAAATTATGTGCTGTCACTTTGCATAAATGTCACTTTGTAAAACTGCATGTCGGTTTGTTGAATTAAAAATGATTAGATTTTTCTTGTTTAAAAATCGAGAAAAAATAGTTGAGATTCAACGCCCATCATCGATACAGTTGGAAAAAAACATGTTTTTTTTTTCAAATAAAACCCCCTATTCAATTATTCACGTTGACAAAGATTCAATTTCCAAAATCTTCGAGCACATCGATATCGATAAAAACTTTTTCGGAACTCGGCTCTCCTTCTGACATTTTTTTATGTTCGTATTGAAGCTTGCAAAATCCACACGGAAACAAATCGGAATAGTTCTCATGTTTGGTTGAAATTTGTGTTTCATTTGTATGAGAACCCCAAACCACCATACAATCATTGCCTTCAAAACCCATCACCTGCCGACTTGGGTATTATTGGCTTGATTAGTTCTCGAATTATGCAGAAATTTGTCTTTCTTTTGTCTCAAACAATCATAAGAACCTTCCTCAGCCCCAACAACCCCTGCATACAAATGTTCACGCCGATCGGTTCAGAGCTTTTCGAGCTTATAAGACAGACGGACAGACATCAAACCTGGTCAATAAACTCGAGTACAACCAACTTCCTTTGGTTATTGTGTTTTGCTTATCATCTCGATTTCACGTCACTGTAATCTTATATGTTTACGGTCCGGATCGTTTCTTTGCTCTCTGCACTGTTGTGTGGAACTATTCCTATTTGTTTTCGATATCTCTGATGGAAAGATTGGGATTGAATTTGAAAATGCTGGCCACTATTCTCTCTGCGGTCGCTGCGGCTTCCTGGTTTCGTTTTCCTTCTGATTACGGCTTCGTCGTCAGACGTTTTCTTGAATAACACTTGAATAACATTCGTCACGGTTGATTTGACAACATTAAGTGACTTTGCCAAGTCGGTGTGGGAATAACCTGGATTTTACCTAAGCGCTTGCACAATTTTGATACGCTGCTCTTCTTCCTCCGACGCCATTTTGACAACTACATAGGAAATAGTAAAATCAAAATAGAGACAACATTCCTTATGCAAACACCTACTATATGAGGGGTGTTCAAATGTTTAGATGCACGATTAAAAAAACTAAGTCATATTTGAGTCGACCAAGTTTTGACCGTTCCATCCTTTACAAGCCTTTTTCGATGATCTTTCTCTTGTCAATAATTATTATAACATGATTTCAGTCTGAAGATATAAGTCAAAAATCGGCCAGGGGTGTCATACAAACTCTGCGATTCTGACATAATGACAACAATCTGAGTATTCTTGAATGAAATGGAAACACGGTGTAATTTTACGAAAAGGCTTAGTGACTTGCATGCAGGGATGCCAATGTTCCATTTTAAACTGGATTCTTCCCGTTTTTTTTTACTGGATTTAGTCAAACAGTTAAATCTTCAAATCGTCCAGTTTTTCTAACTTTTGTCCAGTATTTTCCAGTTTTTTTACACAACCCCGTTTGCGAGATGGATTTTTATTCTATGATTGTTGAACTTTTTTTTAGAATGTGGAAAAGAATGTGTCTCGTACTAATAACTCGACTTGAGTACGAGACACTGAAGAAGTCTGCACATTGTAGACGAAATACGCGTATCTGTCGAAGATAAGCAAAGGTAGTTGGAATTAAATGGAAGATACTAATTTTTCTTCTAATTTCTAGTTACAGGTATTCCACTAAACAGCTCAAACCCTCTAGGATTCAACTAAATGATGTTTTATTTTAATTATCGTAGAATCTACATCCTACGCCTTTATTCGATTTCGATCTATCTGTGAAGATTTGAAAATTATTGAAGTGGTACATAAAAGATTTAGTGTTATAATTTTTTGTATTGAAATGGGAGTGTTGTTTTTATTAAAATTTTGTATGTAAGGACAAATTGTGAAATAGGCAGTTATAGTCGCTTTATTTATGTCTAATCTAGAATTTAAAAGAAATCTTACAATGACAATATGGTATACAGTCATCATCTGAGTTTGTTTAAAGAATTTATAGGAAGAAACATTACAGAACATTTCCATATATTGTGACAATATATTTTACATACAACATATAGATTGCAATATGCAGCAAATGGTTTTTCATTATGCGGTTTTTTTTCTTTATTTTTTAGGATCCAGTTTTTTTCCAGTTTTTTTTTAATTCTTCCAGTTTATTAAAAAAATAAATATTGGCAACGCTGCTTGCAGGTGACGCAAAGTAACTTGAAGATAACCGGAATTGGATTTAAAACATCACAGTCAAAACATCATATGATGCGTTGCGGATTCGCTTGAGGAAGATTTTCTGTCAAATTTACGTCAACGTATCTATTGTGGATGACCCTTAAAGGTGTTTTAGCTTGCCTCAAAAACCAAACATTGTAATTCAAATTGCGCCACCATTTTTAAATTTAGAGGTAGCGTTCTGCTTGTAACCAAAAATATTAAAGTAAACCAAACATAGTTTGAACGCACAAAATATTGTTTTTAAAATCTATTTCAAAAACGGACGCGAAAAATCGACCAACAACGTAATTGATGAATTTACAGAATGCTTTAATTTGTTTTGGTAGTTTTTCTTATTACTCATCATTTGAGAGATTGAATGCCTTTTTGAGCACAATGATACTTTTATTGATCCCCACTTAAATCTCAATTTACAAATAAATTGAAAAAAGTTCACTAGACGATATACCAAATTAATATATGTAGTGACAGTTAACTTCCATACGAAGCTGCATCAAGTAGAGCAATGATTGGTAAACACACTTATTGTTAATAGTTTCAGAGTTCGAAAAATGGTAAAATTTCTTAGTTTTCTTTCATTATCGTTCATATTTTAATCACCTCTACGTTTTTCATTGTACTATTTGCATAATATACTGGCCAGCTCTGTTGTCTTTCAATTTATATTGAGGAACATCTCAAAAGTTTTAGTATGGCGTTGGAATCGATTAAAGATAACAAGTGATGAGAGAAGCTGTTGTTCGATTCACCATAATGAATAAAAAAACTCTTGATAAATTGTGACTAGTGGTTGACATGCAGTGGCCGAAATTCAACTGGTTACAAAAGTTACAATACTCAACAAAATGAGTATTTATAATCAAATCCTTGGACTGGGATGGGCAGGTAGAAGCTGAAAATTTATGTATCGACAACAATAGGGGTTTTAATTTAAAAAATATGTTTTTCATCTGTATCGATGATGATGTGTTCCTCCTACATAAAACATATTTCTTTTTAATCTCAACTTATTTTTCTCGATTTTTGAACAGAAAAAATCTAATCATTTTATTTCAAAATCGACATGCAGTTCACAAAGTGACATTTATTTTGAGTAACGGGGCTCCCGGCACTTAATTCTAAATAACGGCTGGCTCCGGTATGACATAAATGTCAACTTATGTATGCTAGAAATCAATGGTTGGTTCGTTGGTTTAGGTAGTCTGTTTTTGTAGCGTGTTTCATGGTGAAATAGGATGGTGTTGTCTTGCATTCAAAATTTTTTCATAATATTTTGAAATTGTTTTTTCAATAGTTACGCTTGTCAAAATTAAAAAAAATTAAATGCTGGTATATTATTATATTTACTATCCAACAATGTTGACCCGTAACGCTGGTAGATCACCTTTTCGTGGTGCGTTACGGGGTATCAGATCTACCACCGAACCCTAGTCCGAATTAATTCAAACTAGGGAACATATTTGTTTTTTGTACTCAAAGGTTAGTCCTTATTACATTTTATGTCTTATGAAAAGTGACAATACTCGTTTTGCGCTTGTGCGAGGATGAGCTTAGAATAAGTTAAAAATGGTTAGTCTTCATTTATGTGAATTCTCATTGTCTATTTGGTGTTTTATAGTTTGAATTGGTTATGACTAGGGTTCTGATGCATGGGCAGTATCGGAGTCATAGTTTGTTTTTTTGCAATGAATCTGATTTTGACTGATAAAGGGGCGCGCCTTTGAAGAGTGCTCTCACTCCTCAAAGGGTTTAAATAGCGGAAACTTTCAATAAAATTCGATTCATTGCCAACAAAACAAACAATGACAACTGTAACAACACCGAATACTTCATCATTTCTCAATAGTGATGAGGTAAATCGACATGCACTAAACAAAGGCTACGGGATATACTATAATAGATCTAATTACTGGTCGCAGTGGTTTATGTCCCGAACAGAGGAAAAAAAATTCCAACAATGTTATAATCCACATACCTCTATAATATCCTATTGGGAATTCCTGAGATACGTTAGATAAAGCTTGATCCGCTTAGTAGTTGGCCGCACAAAATGAAAAATTTCTTCTTGTTTCAAAAACGTCAATATCATTTTTCTTATACCATTTCAAGAAATCCCGGCTGTAATGACATCTCGTTAAGTCATGCCAGAATTTAACCGAACTGTCGTGTGATTGGATGAATCGCAAAATTCGCTTTTGAAGACACTCCTCCATGTATCCTTGCCCATTCACAGTCGCTCCACAACAGATGCTCCACAGATGTCTTGCCATATCATCATTCTTGCATTCTTGAGCGGCGTTTGGCAACCAGGTTCTAACTATGAATTAGAAGAAAAATTAGTAATCTCCATTTAATTCCAACTACCTTTGCTTATCTTCGACAGATACGCGTATTTCGTCTACAATGTGCAGACTTCTTCAGTGTCTCGTACTAATAACTCGACTAGGTCGCAAAGGTAGTTGGAATTAAATGGAGATTACTAATTTTTCTTCTAATTCATAGTTAAAAGTATTCCACTAAACAGCTCAAACCCTCTAGGATTCATAACAACCAGGTTCTGTTTCAGGGTCCTGTTGGGGGTCCTTGCTGGCATGCTACGACTGTAAACCTTCATGCCGACAGATTCGTCGAACTTTACTGTACTGTGCAGAGAACATTTCCACCAAATCATACAAGGAGATCCCAGGATTGTTCCAGACTGCCCTATGGGCTTCGACTTGTAGTTTGTTCTACTTCTTCAGTTGTTTTGTTTTTGTTTTTATGATTCAGCGATAGTATTTCCCGTCCCGAATTTACAGTCGATTTTGGGAACTTAAGATAACGACTGCTCCAGAATGTATAAGCACACCTTATTTTAACGGTCGCTTTTAGTATAATGAAATATTTCAACATGTTTTGGCTGCGTCCTTTTGTTTGCACATTTCTGAATGACATAGCATCAAAAAAGTGCTCAGTTTTGTAGTTACCTATCAAAATGCGCGGTCTTGCTCCGGAACAACGAAAAGTATCGTGCACAAATGGTGCACTGAGCGGACTCTCCTTGAGAAAATTGGCCAAGGAAGAGGGTGTAAGCGTCGGAGCAGTACGATCTGCGATTCGAAAATATGAGAACAGTGTACGTTTGAAGATGCGTCGAAGAGTGGTCGGAAATCCGGTCCTGTTAGTCCAGATATCGATAAAAAGATCAGGGATGCCTACAAGCGAAAACCAGCGACTTCCGTTCGGGACGTTGCGAAAAAACTAGGGACCTCGTCGAGTAACGTCATGCGTGCCAAAGAAAGACTTAGGCTAAAAACATACCGGACGCAGAAAAACCTAAAAGGAACCCAAAACAGGTCACGTCCGTGAAACCACGGCCCCGCAAACTCTACGATTCGTAATTGTGTAGAAATTCTGGGTGTATACTAATGGATGATAAAACGTATGTGAAACTAGATTACAAAACGCTTCCTGGACCACAATTCTATACTGTAAGCGAAGATAAAGACATCAACGAAACGGAGAAGGCAATTTTTACCGAAAAATTCGTTATAAAGGTTATGGTTTGGCAGGCAATATGCGAGTGTGCTAAAACATCTAGTCCGTACATCACAACGGAGACGATGAACACTCAGAAATACGTTAAGGAAGGTCTCCAGAAGCTATTTTTGCCGATGATCAGACAGCACGAAGGTCAAGTAGTGTTTTGGCCTGATTTGGCGTCATGTCATTACGAAAAGGACACTTTAGAATGATACAAAAGTCAAAATGTATGTTTCGTGCCGAAAGACATGAATCCGCCGAACTACCCGGAGGCACGGCCAATCAAGACTTTTTGAGCTTTAACCAAAGTAAAGCTTCGAAAATTCATAAAACCAGCGAACGACATCCAAAAATTGAAAAACGGTTGGCAAAAAGTGGTCAAAATGGTGGGAAGTACCACTGTGCAGAAGCTAATGGTTCATGTTCGAGGAAAAGTTAGGAGTCTTGGCTATGATTAAATATATTGATTAAACGAGAGAAAAATATCATATAAAGCACAAATACAAATATTTGCCAAATAAAATTATTAATACTAAAAAAAAAACATGCCTTTTTTGTTACTTTGAAAGTGTGCATATACTTCCTGGAACAGTCTATACTTTGCGTTCTATCTTTGATAACTTTGAACGCAACCCAGGTAACCAACAAGCAGTTTCAAAGCTTATTTACGGCAGCCTATCAAGCATTTAAGTTATGATAATGCTTCATCAATGCTATATTGCATTCGAAATGCTTATTACAGGCTACAAGCATTTGAATAGCATTTGAAATGCAGCTTTACAACCGATAGCTTTCAAGATGCTGATATAATGCTTATGTAATGCTAATATAATGCTTGTAGCATCTGAAATGCAGATTGAGGATTGATTTACTGCATATGCTAATGTTTATTGGTTACCTGGGAAGTATCAACACTGATAATACTTTCACCACTATGTAAACAAACTTCAAGCTTCTGGACTCACTGCGTTGTCATTGGCTTCTCGTTACAGCTAGTAGAGCCTATTAGGTGATTGACAAAAGCATTGTAATATAGAATTTCAGTCATTGTTTTAAAAATTAAGTGAAGCACTGATCCAGCAGCGGACAAGTTTTTGTCTTTCGTCGGATTTACTCAGCCGTATTCAAATAAAAAACAAGTCGAATTCTTGAATAATGCAGGTGTGATGTTTTGGAGTTTGCAAGCAAATAAAATCCCAGCAGATTTTTTTTTGTTATATCCAAACATGTTAACACCGTTTGGATCACATTGGATCGTTGCGAAACTGTAATTACCGATAGCGGATATGTATTTCGGTGGGTTATATTGGATAATCGGTTCATTTAAATACTTTTTCCTTTGTGACTAAACTGTGATCTTATTTCTACAACAATCAAATAATTCCACAATATTCTAAAACCGAAGCAAAAATCAATATCAAAATTAAACCTTAACTTGATTGAAATCGTCCTTATCTTGTAATCGTCCTTATATTCAAGAGTGTACTCAATCTGTACGTAACTCAACCTTGAAAAAGTCAGCCAAAACAAACGATGTCATCCATCTGATCACTCTCTGACCGGTTTGATAGTGATCTCATTATCGATCGCTTCGTCTATCACGTGCTATTACCCGTCGTGCTCTACCTATTCCTTCATTATGACTTGCGGTGACGTTTTTATTATACACTGACGCTTAACATTAGTTTTACTTTTCTATCAAGGGCGAAGGTCGAGAGAACGTCACAATCGTCGTTCCCCGCAGCCTAATACAATTAAATTGAAATAATGGTTCGATTTACGGCTGATCTTGAAACTTAACTTTTATACCAGTTACGCAATTGCTACCAGGCGTCACCAACGGCTTCTCTAAAGATCAAATGAAACAAAATTCCGCTTCCAGAAACGAGTGACATTTAAGCTGACCTGGAAATTCCTTTCTTCAACAGGCTTTCATAAGCCTTACCATAATAGTGAAAACCGCCTGTTAAAGTCAAGGAATTTTCGCACCTGATCTGCCGTTGCTAAAATGCCTTTACTGTTATACGATTGCCTCGAATGGACTGAAGGGTAGTATTCAACGGATCGAGTCTCAATCTCAATAAGTCAGTCAATATATTATGCTCGATTTTTTCAAGGATAACTGAGAGTACGCACGCTGACAATCGTGATCTTGTTTTATTTTCCATTGAGATGCCAAGCATCTGAGACGGTGCTCTTTTTTTTTACTGCTCATGGCATTGTAATAAATTATTTGCCAGTCGAGTCCAACACCACAGGGATGTTGTGTCATAGGTCACGTGACTCTCGAACTGGATTGTGAGTGGAAAATAACAGAAAAGGTCCGAATTTCGATCCATTCGAGTCTCTTCACGAAGGCAGTACCTATAAGGTCTTTTGATGTTTAATGAGACTCATTTGAGGTTTAGAAATTCCAACTCTCAATGTACCTTCAGTTCACAGCACATGCCAACGAAATCGCGAAAGACAAGACAATCGTTGCAGGGTTGTGAGCTAATGAGCCTTCGACCTTGCCTTTCACAACTATTCACCTTTGGATCATCGTGGCGTGACGCGTGGGGGAGAGCTCAACAGTCAAAACACACAAATTTAGTCGAATTATCCTTCAAATTTTGATTTGTCACTTTTCCATCTACATTCTCAGCAACCCTTACGACACAAGGAAGTTAAGTTTGACTAATGACTTTATTAAGAAGCGGTTCTACTTACCCGGGTATTGGAGATTTGGAATTATCCGAGCATGCGTTTCCCATGTTTGCCACTGACTGGTTCCTTCGAGCAGTAGGAGTAAATGCTTGCTGGTAAAATTAATTTGATTGTTCACTTCCACTATGTCTGGTAGGCTAATGATACACTTCCACGGTGCCGGACCTAATTGGTCAGTTTTTGTTTACTTGTGACGCGAGTATGTCACTACCGGATGCTTGTTCGAATGACACTGTTCTAGTTTTAGCAGATCGATCGCGTTGTCTCCTTTGAGAACGTCAATAGCTGGAAAAGGTTGCACACCGGTTATATCAATCAAATTGGAATACGGAAGTCCGCAGGTGGAACGCTGGTGCTGTGATTGTGATGTCAATTCCATCTTTTCGGATGTATAGATTGGATAGATTGTTTATAAATTGATTTATCCGTCGTAAGTGACAGTTCTGTCTATGGTTGGAAAACTAACTATAATTAATCGTCGCTGATGAAACATTTGTTTTTTTTTTTAATAGAAATGATTCTAAAACAAATCCCTCTGCAGATTTCTCGTGGATCTTTTTGTAACACAAGTTAACAAAAACCTAGATTGAGAAATAATTTGACTCAATTTTTCTTCAAGTTCAAGTTCAAGTTCTTCAACTTTTCATTTTGATTCCTCTTTTAGATGCTGCATTCCCATGTTACTGAAAACTATTGTAAAAATGTGCTTTTTGCTTTGTGTGTTTCGTGGTCTAGCAGCTGACGCCGTCATCCGTCGTTGCACGAAGGGTGTTCGATTCCCACTCCGGCGTGTGAAATTTTTCGCAATCCGAAAATGCCCCTTCTACCCTAATATGTTAGGTTAAGTTTTCTTTGGAATTTGCTCTATGTTCAATGTTAAGTCTGTATAACTTCGATTTGCAAACGATGTAGATACCTTTTTCAAAATTATAAATGTTTGTCTGTCTCAAATCTTGCATATTTTTTGTATGTAAAATGTAATAAGGTTACTGTCAACCGTTCATAGCGTTCATGTAGATTTGTTGTACTAACAACTTGCATGAAATGGTTGTTATAAAGATGAGCTTTTGTATACAATATTATCCGCAATGTATGGACGTTAATTCGCGGTTTATCAAAGCAACGATGGATCGAGTGATGTGTGTCGTCCGAGTATCAGGGACACTCTCGAGTTCCTTCGAATCTCGGAGAGGGTTACGACAAGGTGATGGATTGTCGTGTTTGTTGTTGAACATTGCACTAGAGGGTGTGATTCTAAGAGCTGGGATAGACACGAGTGGCACGATCTTCAGGAAGTCTGTCAAACTATTTGGCTTCGCCGACGACGTTGATATCGTAGCACGTAACTTTGAGACGATGGCGGAAACGTATATCAGACTTAAGGCTGAAGCTGGTAGGATTGGGCTTGTGATTAATGCGTTGAAAACAAAATACATGAAGGGAAAAGACTCACGAGAAGACAATGTTAGCCTCCTAGCACGAGTTCAGATCGACGGTGATGAAATCGAGGTAGTAGACGAATTCGTGTATCTGGGCTCATTGGTGACCGCCGATAACAACACCAGCAGAGAAATACAAAGGCGCATTATGGCTGGCAATTGTGCCTACTTTGGACTCCGAAAGACGCTACGATCGAACAAAGTTCGCCGAGCCACAAAGTTGACCATCTACAAGACATTAATTAGACCGGTAGTTCTCTACGGCCCCGAAACATGGACATTGCTAGTGGAGGACCAACGCGCCCTAGAAGTCTTTGAACGGAAGCTGCTGCGTACCATCTACGGTGAAGTGCAGATGGAAGTCGGGTAGGCGAATGAACAACGAATTGCACCAGTTTCTGGGACAACCTACCATCGTACACATCACATAATCGGTCGACTACGATGGGTTGGACATGTCGTAAGAATGTCGGACGACCGCCCTGTGAAAATGGTTCTCGAAAACGAACCGACAGGTACAAGAAAAAGAGGCGTGCAACGAGCAAGGTGGATCGATCAAGTAGAAGGCGACCTGCGGACCCTCCGCAGACAGCGAGGCTGGCGAGTGACAGCCATGGACCGAATAGAATGGAGACAACTTCTGTGTACAGCAGAGTCTGATTGGTAAGGTAAGGTATGGATGTTAATTTGTAAGTTTTGTGACGGCCCATTTATGAGCATAATATTGAACAGAAATTCACACTACTTTTTTGAGCTGTGTCTAATTTCTTGTTTAGAAATCTGTTAAACATGAAATATTTTCTATGATTAATTTTCTGATAAACATGATATATTGGGTTCTATTCAGTACTTTTTTATACACAGTTAAGCGCCCATAATATTCTAAGCAATAAGAATGCCAAGCAGGTTCACGAACAGCGATTATTAATAAATGCTTGAGAAGTCACTAATTTATAATAATACTTTGGCATTGTTTCAAATTAAGAATGACCAACAAATTAAGCTCTAGAATTCTGTCGTACGAAGACAAAACTATTCAGGTAGGTAGTAAATGAAAGATTGCAAGGCTCGATTAGAAGACACAATTACTTGTTACTGAGTAGATGGTCGGTAATGCAGTGAAAATCATGCTCCCTTTTTGTATTGATAGGTTTATGGACATTAGTTTCCGGCTCTTTATGTCTTTAAAAAAGAGCGCTTCGATTGAACTTACCCTTGACGTATTTATTTTTATCCTGAACGTATTTTTTTTATAGTGCATTTAAAAAGTCTGTTTACACTTCATTTTGTAGTTGTGTGAGTGCAGAATGATGCATCTGGTTTAATTTCGTTATCAAAATGGCGTCAAGCAAGAGGAGTAATCCATTGAAACTTTGCTTGCGCATCACGGAAATGTAAACTAAGGTCTGTATCCAAAATAATCTGGACACCTCAAAACTTGTTTTTTTTTTATTTCAGATGCATTGGATATGATCATAGACTAACTCTAAGACCAGTAGGTCCCGAACAAATACGATTTTTTCTTGGCTCAATAAGTACTAGCACATCGGTCCCAAGCTCGGTCCCAAGCTTGATAATGCGCCCGTAATAATGAACTCACACGAACACACTCTCAAATATTCTGTCAAAATAACACAGCAAATCAAAACAAAGGCGCAAATATGTACAACAAGGTGCTGGATTCAAGGTGTACTTTGGACCAAGAGGTTCTACAACAGTGATCCAATTTCAAATCGCTAGTTGCATATTGATTGTTGATATGATCCAACCGTTGAAGAAGTCAAAATATAGTTATCCAGTATTTGTAAAATAATATAAATTCAAACTTTGCGCTAAACTCCATCCATTAAGATGTTCATAATCTTCAGATGCCGTGGTGGACGTCTTTGTCGAAATTTGTTTGAAAAAATTGATATCTTTATTTCCTTGTTTCTTTCCAGAAAGTTTCTGCTTCATCAGAGCCCAAATCCCTCGATTACACGTAACTCTGGATCATTTCGTGGATTTTGGGTTTTTGGATTAATATTCACACAATTTGCTTCGTACCACTCCATTTACAGTTTTAGCATAACAGTATGAACAAAGCTTTTTCTTTAAGGTATTTGATGTGAGGGTACTTCTGCAGGAAATCTTTTTGGTAAATCTCCTTATTGATTTTTCCTGTGGTATCGAGAGAAAATTGCATATTGCTTGCCAAACCAGGTATTTTTTGGGAAATTTTGATGCCTTCTTTGTCCGTGCATGCTCAGCTGTAACATTTTTGGCCATAGTTGAATAGAAAACCAGCCCTAAAAACTGCTTGAAATTCTCAAGAACGCAAGTTTCATCGTCCATAACAAAGCAAGAAAACTTCATCAAATATTTGCAGTACAGACCTCAGCCCTTGATTTTGCAAACAAGTTTTGTTTGTTGTTTTAACTTTATATGAAGTCAGCTTACTCAACCGATCAGCATGAAAATTTACGGATGGGTTTTTAGGGCGGGAAAGGTTCCCAGAAAGAGACCTCTTGCTTCCCTGAGAGGGGGGGGGGGGGGGCTCCCATACAAATAAAATACAAGTGTATCAATCGAAAATGACAGCCCTTCGACTTAAAACTAAATTGTAATTTTAAAATATAAAACTGGAAAGAACGTTACAGGGGAAAAAACTATAAAAATTTTTGTCATCTATGCTAATGCTTCAAGCTTCAGTGTCACTTCAAAAATTTGAAACTATAGTGTAAGATTGCATACAATCCAAGAAATAGATGCAGACATGTTAACATAATCACACAAATAGCGGAAATGACATAACTCGCTCTCGTATTACGTCTTTTCGTTGAAAGAAGTCTAATTTTCTAAAAAAAAATTTACAGATTTTCATAGACATTTCCAGACATTTCAAATTTTTATCACAGATATTTGAAAAAAATATCTGGCATCCTTGGTCAGCAGACAAAATTTGACAGCTCTATCAGTCGAACTCTAACCGTGATGGCAAAAACAGTGAAGCAACTCCGTTCAGAAGTGTGCGCGTTCAAGGAACGGCACCCCACCACGTCGAAAGCGGACATCGTGCGGCACTCTGTGTCGGATACGCCCGTTCCAGCATCTACAACATCTTGGCACTATTGGGCAACAATCAGAGCATCGAAAGAAAGCCCGGTTCCGGACGGCCGGCGACCCTGAGCGACAAGAAGCTCCAAAAGATGCTGAAGAGAAAGACCGAGGGAAAAGAGTCAACATCGCTGTGTACGGTTGGCCGGGAGGTCGGTTCAACAAGCCAAACAGTGAAAAAGGACCTGGCAAACATGAGCATATACGTCAGGAAGCGGAAGTTGCGCCCACTGGTTTCGGAGCTGAGGGTAATGACGCAGCGGCGGCTGAATAAGATGGTCAACTCGATTTACCTGGCGAGTCGTGACGTGGCGGTTATGATCGACAATTTGACCTATCTCACCCTGGACGGCAACGACTGGCAGGGCACCTCGTATTTTATTTCCCCCACAAAGGCACTCCCTCCGAGGTGAAGTTCATTTCACACACCAAGTTCCCCAAGAAGGTTTTGCTGTGGCTGACAATCAGCGAGAAGGGGATGTCAATGCCGCTCTTCTTTCGCTCCGGCCGTAAACGGGGAAATTTATAGTACGAAATGCCTGCCGGAAGTTGCGTCGTTAATCAAGAAATACCATAAGGGCAAAGACGTGGTGTTCTGACCGGATCTGCGGCCAGCCCACTACTCGAAGCGATCGTTGAAGGAGATGGAGCGGCTGAATATCGATGTGATACCCAAGTCGGCGAACCCGCCCAACGTCCCCCAGCTGCGTCCCATCGAGCATTTCTGAGCCAACCTGAAGCGTAAAATCTACTCCAATCTATTTGTCGTGAAAACTGAAGAGGAATTGATAAATAAAACGAAGAAAGAACTCAAAAACATGAATACACGATTATCTGACTTAGCTATTTTTTATCACCATTCGAAAAAAGTCCATTTATTTAATGCAAACGTCAAAGCAATGGCGATAGAACCTAAGTATGATTAATCGGTTGAATATATTTTCTTGTTTGACTGTTTGACGACAAAATCTGGACACCCCTAAATACGTATATCTCTGGAAATACTTCATCAACGCGTAAAATATTTCGCAGACTGATGAACGTATGCTTGTTTATTTTGTAAATTCAATTTTTGGCTTCTAGATCGAAGATGGCTTTGAAAGATGAGCAAGTGCAAAAAGCAATTGTGTGCGGTCGCAATGCAAATCCGGATCTGTCAATAAGAAAACTTGCAAAAATATGAAGTCGTTGAAGGTGAAAACTGTACCGAACCGTAATGATAAACAGAATGTGACGGCTATAACTCGGGCTCGCAATTTGTATCGCGAATATTTGACGAAGTTTTCCTGTGTGATAATGGACGATGAAACTTATGTGCTGGAAGACTTTAAGTAGCTTCCCGGAATGTCTTATGATACTGCCATGCAAGGGAACGGCGTGGAGGAGCATTTCAGGACGAAGGAAAAGGCCTAGTTTCCCAAAAAATAGTTGGTTTGGCAGGCAATATGCAGCTGTGGTAGAGCAAATCAAAGCTTCATCACTACCGGAACGGTGAACAAGGAAATATACCGTGAAGAATGCCTAAGGAAGTGATTGTTACCATTCCTACGCAGCCATGACGCTCCCTCGCTATTCTGGTCTGATTTGGCATCTTGTCACTACGTCAGAGATGTTTTGGAATGGTATAAAGCGAATCGAGTCCATGTTGTACCGAAAGAGGCGAATTCACCTAACTGCCCGGAGTTGCGACCTATCGAGCGGTATTGGGCTTTCTTAAAGAGAACTCTCTCAATAGAAACAACAAACTACAACTATAGAAAATTTTTGAAAATCTTGGACAAAAGTAGCTTAATCGGTTGCAGAAAAATCTGCACAGAACTCAATGGCTGCAGTAAACTCAAAAGTTCGTAGTTTCGTCGTGCATCCTAATTAAGTAACTGTTAGTAGTTTTAAGATGACTAATAATTCACAATCGAACGAATCAAAACTGCAACTTGGATTGAACTAACAGCAAATTTGTTTTATTCCAAATTTAATCTGTCCAGATTTTGTCGTGAACAAGCCTTAACTAGTTGTTAAATCGTAGTATGTCTTGAAAATACCTGCATTTTTTTACGTAGCCGTTGCCAGGAATAACGATGAAGACAAAGAGAATATACAAGTGATACTTCGGTATCGTTTGTCTATAATTAGACTCGTGAGCCTAAATTATTCTGTTTTAATACGCACAATATCGGAAGTTTATACCTGAGTTTACGGAACCCAACATGTTGCATGCAATACATTGCATACTGCAAAATGTCTTATTAATCTAAATATAGGCTTCTCAGGCCAAAAATTGGCTTATTCAGCTTTAAATCAATCCAAATTGTTTGTAGGGTATCAAATTCTTTTCCTATATTTTTCGAATACCCTCCGAATACAGACGTATCCTATTTTGTAAACAAAGAGGGGAAATAAGATTCAAACGTAAATATCTCAAAACTCTCAGCACCCTCACGGAACATGTCAAGGAAATGTTATTCCTTGTGTTGCCCTAATTTTGTATGAAAGTTCTATGGGTATCAGGAATTTAACGTTTGAATCCTCCTCCGCTCTTTGTTTACAGAATTGTTTGAAAAAGTTCTCGAGATTTAGTAAAATTAGATTTACCGTGATCAAAAAGTACGTTACTTAAACATTTGGTTGAGCTGACATTTACATATAATATTATAAATGATTGTAAAAAATACAAAATCATGCCTTCATTATACATACATATTGTCTTACGTCCTTGTTTATTTTTAAATCTTAAAAGGTAAGACTTTAGAAGAGCCAGAGGTTTTTTGTTTAGATTGAACATTCGGTTTTATAATGAAAAACGAAGGGTTTTTTTTTCAAAATTAGAAGAGTTTTCAATATGTGCAAATACCCGGCACACATATTTGTTGACAACAGAATCACAGCACATCGGAATCATAACAGTTAATGATTAAACTTTTTTCTTCTATTTATTCTGCAGTCTCTTGGCATTAAACATTTCCGTCACTGTGAAACTTAATGAGCCCATGTTAATGTCCTCCGGTCCAAACACTTCAGGGGCACCTTAGTCGTTGAAATAACCGTTCTGAGTCGTTTCACTCGTCCGGTAGCATTTCCAAATCCCACACTGTCAAATTGGTCACGGTTCGGTTAGAAGCGGCAAACCAATAATGACGGTTTAACGCACTACTGACTGTCCAGTCGGATGAAAGAGAGGACAACTCACAAACAACACATTAACTTCGGCAGGTTAAAAACAAAAAACAAAATATGCACCACACACTGCAGTGACAGACTGGAGCAACGGAGAGATTCAAGCACGCGTGGCACGAGTTCGCGAAAGACTGAACCGAAGGATGGAGCTTTTGGTTCAACTTAGGGGCAACTACAATAAACCACACCACAACAACGGATTGCGTGCTTGCCCCCGGCTCAGAGTAAACACAATCATGTTCTCGTGCATGTATGTCCGATATGGATCTGAGCAGGTGGATCGATCGGAGGATTGTTATGATGTGGTGGTGGTAGTTGTTGGATGCAATGCTGAATTTGGGGGCTAATTGTTGAGCTGGCTGTGACCGATAAAAGAGGTTGTCGGTTGATCTACTTGAAAACGAATCTGTGTCTCTTGTTTTACACAAGATAATGAGCGAACATTTACTTCCTCTGCCGAGCCCCGAGCGTAAGTATTATCACATCCACACTTCAGCACACCCGATGTTGAACTAATCTTCCATACGTGATCTGATAACGATCGACTAGTCTGTTAAGCGACTTGCGCCGTCACCGGGTTGGTTTCCTTCCAGTGATAATTATCGTTATTATAAGAGTAATTCACTCAATTAAATAATTTTTCCGTTCAATGTAAACAATCGGTGGCATCGATGAAGAGATGAAGTAAAAAACAAACAAACAAGGTTTTCATTGAACAGGAAAAATGGAGGAAATTTCCTAATTTATTAGTTAATTAATCTATTTTTGGCTCAATGTTTTACTCATAGATATTTGGGTAAAGAACTTTTCTATTCCAATCCATTTTCACTCTGACATTTTTCTTTAATTTAATTCCACTCTGTTTGAGTTGACGTTAGAAGTGAATACTTACTCTGATTTCCGCTTCCAAAAGGTTAGTGTGAGACAGGCAATATTAATATAAATGGCCAGGCCCCCTCCAGGATTCTGGAGGCCCCCCTCCAGGATTTCTCCCTAATATATTTCTAATTTAAAATGAAACACTATTCATAATCTCTACGGAATTGTAGGGTTTTTTTTCCAGTGTAAGTTGGTTTTGTACTTTGCTCCCTTCATAAATAGTTTGAACGAGTAACTATTTCTGAAGGAGTAAAGTGCGCCTACCCTCTTCCCCGCACTTTTCACTTATAAGTTGGTACATTTATCAAGAAAACCATAGTTAACGACAATTAGATCCATGAGAATTCCGATACATCAACATTACATCCACTTCGCTCGAGAGTTTACGTCTGTTAAAATGTTTTGAAATTGGAAATATCTTCCCAACATTATAGGATCCCAGTAGTGAACAGCAATTTTTGTTAGAACCAAAGATGTGAAGTGAAAGCATCGATAGGTCCGATATTGGATAGAATTATGAAATTGAATAGAAGTTGTTTGAAATTGAACGTAGGGCTTTTGTTAAGCAGTATTTCGAAACAAATGCACACATTTTTGTCGTAATCTTGACTGGCAAAAATTTATGCGCTTGATCGTGCTCAGATACCGCCCTACGCTTTAGCTCTAATTAATTCTGAATTCTAACAATTCAATTGTATCAATATTAAAACCTCTACAGGGTGCGGCAGAAAATAATGCGAAAATTTGTTCTATCGCTTTCAAATCTCATTCTAAACTAATTAAAGCAATAATATCAACATTTTCGAGTGCAGTTATCTTTATGAAGTCCTCATAAACAAATTTATTCAATGTGTCCTCCATTTTTATTAATAACATCATAGGGGCGACGCCGGAAGCCAGAGCATGCCTTTCGGACGTAGTCTTCCGACGTTGACTGCCATGTACGTGTTATGGTTGACCTCAGGGTTTTCACACTAGGGTGTGAAAATGTAGCTCGTGCTTCAACATATGCCCAAATCGAATAATCCAACGGATTAAGATCTGGACTGCTAGGGGGCCACAAATCCTTCGGCCAAAACTTCATGTTATCGTTCAACCATTGTTGGGTTCGATTGGACGTGTGAAACGGCGCTCCATCCTGCTGTAGGACAACGTTTTGGTCGTCGGAGAAGTTGGCCTTCACCCAGGCAAGCACTTGGTACTTTGAAATATCGATATACACTTCGGTATTGATTTTAACTCCAGCATCAATGAAAACAGGCGGCATTTTCAACCCGTTGGACACCACCAAGCCAAACAACATGACCCCAGCCGGATGTTTGGTTTGAAATTTGAATTTCACTTTTTCCGGAACGTTTTCCATTTTCTGCGGTTAAATGTCCGTGCGGTTGTTGGCCACAGCATCGATGCTGAAAAGTTTTTCTTCGGAGAACAGGATTATCATGTTTTACTTCTTCATCAAGAAGAGCAGTCTCTTGGAACAAATCACTCGTAGCTCCTTGACCCGGTCCGTAATCAAGTGGCGTTTCACTCTGGCTCTGGAAGATGCATGCAGGTCTTCTTTGATGATTCTCCGCATGGATTTCTCCGAAATATTGGCTTCCTTTGCAAGTTTTCTTATGGAACGCACCGGGTTGCGAGCAATTTTTCCATGGACCGATTTCATCACGTTCGGCGTTCGTGCAATGCGCGGACGTCCGCTTTGCGGCTTCCGCTGCTTAGGACCATCATTCAGGGACTTTTTTATGCGGTAAACTGTTGCCAAATGGCACCATACCACCTTGGCAATTTCTTTCGGCTTCTTCTGGGCGAGCAACAAACTGGTGATCACTTCTTTCGGGAACATTTTGACGAATTTGCAATAAAACAAAACGAATGTTTGGATGCAGCACTTGAAAGGAAACATAAACAAATACATTTTCGACAGAAATTAGTCACTACATACACGAATCAACTCAATACTCAAGTTTGAACATTTTCGCATTATTTTCTGCCTGACCCTGTAGACTCATACATATATAAAATAATAGCGACGGTAAAATGTAGAGCCTGTTAAGTTGAAACATAAGATTCCAAACACTTTTCTATGTGTTAAAAATCACTTGCTAGATCGGCCTGTTCACTAGGGACCTTCCTTTTTTGTCCCTTCTGGCTTTATTCAGGGTCGATAATTGGCTCCGAGTGGAATTGGGCGGGTAAACTTCCCTTTCACGATTCATCCAAGGTGGAACAATCATAGGAAGAAGAAAAAATAACAGAAAAGGAATTAGTTATCAACAAATAAAAGAGCATTAATTTAGAATTTGATTTGCATATTTCTTTTAAATTTTATTCTGGATATTATTAAGGGGAAGTAGGAAGGATAGGGAAGGGAAATTTACCGGAACTGCTGCCGTTTACTCGATGGGTTGATTGTCCCACGGTCGGCCAACTTCTTCGGAGCTTCGTATCCGCCGGCTTTGATTCGGCGCAAATGCACCTGTATTGCCGATTCGGAATGGATGACACCCGGACCTTTGCCCGCTCGATGTCCAAATCTCCAAAATGCAGCGGTCGACACCAACGAATAGCACTGAACAATTTCTCCTACACGAAAAGTTAAAGAAAAGCGATTGTTTCAACAAAATCGCGCACCAAAGAATTTCAACTGTTCTGATAATTTTTACCTTACTATTATTCGACCTCGGCGATGACAGCTCCTTATATCAGCTGTTTTGTATAACTGTATGGGAGCTCTCTCATTGTCCGTAAAGGTCGACTGTGGTAACGCACTGCCTTGAGCGTAACTATTGGTATGGCAAATGGGGGAATAGGGATGTCAAGGATGGGGAAAAGGTTATGCTATTCGATTATGGATTTAATTTCATTTCAATAAGTTTATTCATTTTCATTAATTCTACTATTCAATTCTTATGATTCCTTTTTTATTTTTATTAGCTAAATGATTATCAAATGAGAAAACATTCAAATATATTTTTACAAAATTTACTGATATTAATATATTTACAAAATTCAAAATCAAACGCAAAATTTAATCAATTTTATTATTCAAGAAGGTATTACAATAATGAGTTAATGAGCATCCTAGAATTCACGATATCATTTTCTCTTGTACGAACAGTTTAGTAGTGTATAGACTCTTCAGATTGATTAAAAGTTTCGAAGCTTATGAAACTTTTAATCAATCTGGAGAGTCTATACAGTACTAAGCAAAATATGGAGATAGAAGTTTATTCATTAACGGTAATATGTTCGAAAATGTAGTTTTCGAAGTAAGGTAAACACATAATCAGGTAAATTCCTGAGATCATAACAATTGTTGGGGTTGACTTCACTACCACTAGTTGTCGATAAAGACTACATTATGTGCCTGTATGTCAAATTTTATCAAAATTCACTTCGTTTTTTTTATAACAGTTGTCTTACATTTATTCATAAGATTTCTTTAAAGGATTTGATTTTCAATCAAAAGGTTCTATTTTTGGCTGGAATAGGAAATACAGTGGGGGTGAAAATATTAAATACATATACAGTTTTTCATAAAAAAACATTCATTTTTGACCTTCTCTATGTCAGCACTCATAAAATAGATTGAGTTGAAAATTTGAGAAATAAGTTGAATTTCAAATTGTGTTGTAATTCTAAACTGTGCTTCAAAGTCTTCAAAATAATATCCGATTCACCATCTTATAAAATAAAAAAAAAACATTTATATTCTTCTACAAAATAGTTTGTTTCATAAGAATGAACTTTTTTGCAGAAAAATTCATTATTGTAGAATTTTTCATTTTTAAATAATTTAAAAACAAAATTTTTGCCAAACCTTCTAACAAGGCGAGTTGGATGCCATTTTGAAGACTGTACTTGAAAATTTAAAAATTCAAAACGGTGCATTTGTTAATTTCGCCTATAAGTTGTTTGCATTATTTTGCCATACCTTCAAAAAATTTCGAAAAATTTCCATGGAATTTCGATCCCTTGGAATACTACCGATGTCAATCAAAATATTAAGCTAAGCCTCAAACTACTCATGGATGTTTCTTTCGAACTTTCTTGAAGTTCTCAGTGGTTAGTTTGGTGAAATAATCCTCGGAAATCTCTTTCAAATTTTTTGAACTCTCTTTAAAAATTTAACTCGATATAATTTATAAATTTTCATTGTGTTTTTCATAGAATTCAACTTTAAAACAACCTTGATTGATGATTTTAGCACAGAATATTCAAAAAGTTATTTAAAAAGAAACTTTAATCGAATTCCATTGATGGGTTGAAAAATATCCACATTGTGGAAACAGAAAAAGATCTCTTCAAAAGAATTTTGAAATAACTGTTTTTTTATTCAGTAATAGAGTTAATTTAATTGATGAAGTAAATTGCTAAGTTGAGAAGTGATTGTATTTTCATAAAATTGCGTGACATAATTAATGGACGTTCCCTCATTTTTATAACACCCTTGTATTATATTAAAACTCTGGAGTCTCTACAAGGCATTAGTATGTTCGAGTGAGTTACGTCATTGAGAGCGTTAAGTTTGGGGCCGATGTGCTGGCACATCCTGAGTCAAGAACTGTATCTAGACTCTGTTAAAATTGCAACACATAAATCAGTATTTCAAAATTCCATTCTTTTACAAATTGTCTTGAAAGTTTCTGAGTATCAATTAAAACCCGTTTGCAAAGTTTTGCCTTGTTCACTTTATTCAACTTGCGCTCTCAATTAAAATATCCTTACTCTTTTCTTCAGACTCTACATGTTATTTTGTACAACATTAGAACAAGTTTTTGTACATCGATCTATGCTTTCTTCAATTCTTGATCTGTTTTTAATGTCTTAGGATGAAGAAGCAAGATGTCTTCATAATTGCTCAATATATATATTTTGGTTGGGTCTCTACTCAGTTGTGTTTGGAGGACTATGGTCCATGAGTAGGAAGTTGGTAGGAAGTATTTTCCTTCTACCATTCCAACACCTGTTTTTCTTAGAGCAATGACGTAAAATCAAGCCAAAGCATTGGTGATCGCTCATGCGATCTCAGCAACCGAAGAAGAAATTTGTGCATTCATGGTTGAAATCGTCACGAATGGAGCACTTCGCATGATTTTTGACTTTCATTGACGATGGCACCCGGAAAACCATTGTGTATTTTATGAAGTCGAAGAAAAGTGTGCTGGATTACTTCAAGGACTTCAATGCGTTTGCTGAAATTCAACGATTGCTCTCGGACAACTGTCTTGAATATGTGAATCAAGAAATTGAGAACCTCTGAAGATGCGAGTATTTGGTTCAAAGGTGATGTGGGAAATGGGACACCAAAGCTAAGCCAACAAGAAGATGTACGATCTACTGTGCTCAGGCGCAGTTCCAGGCAAGTACCAAATATTGTATTTATCGTGCAATACCTGCAGTGACCTATCACAGTGTCGTTCCTGTGAACCGGAGATGTATCGGGAAACCATACAGCGCGATGATCTTGCGCTGTGGCGATATGGACTGGGGTAATGACCCAGAAACCAGAATATTGTTTACTGGATACGTGTTCCAATCTGGTATCGTTTGCATTAAAAAAATGGACAAGAATTGCCATTGACAAAACTACCCATGCAGCATCAATCATAGTAATCCATGAGATAAATCGGATTACCGAACGTTCAGCTGTTGAAAGTTGGGTAAAAAATTACCGAATACTCTACAATTTTCTAAGTGTGTGGAGCTGCAAAAAACAAACTGTGGCGTTGTCTTCCATGAAAGTTGAGCACATGGCATTGGCTGCTGCTACCCAAGAAGCTGTATGGTGGCGTCGACTACGAGGAGAACTATTTGGCGTTCAAGGTGCAGTGGCTATATCCTGTGACAACCGTAGTGCATTGTGTCTTTCTGAGAAGGGGACCGACTATTCACACCGCACAAAGCATATTGACTTGCGACATTATTTTGTGAGAGAGAAGCTGAACGATGGCACGATTCAATTACACCATGTTGGATCCGATTTTAATTAGGCGGATGTATTAACGAAGACGGTTTCAGCTGCAAAGTTTATTCAAGCTACAAAAGGTCTAGGATTATCTGAAATTTCTGGTTAAGAAATAGTCATAAATACCTTTTCAAGCCATGAATTGTTATGTTAAATAACGCTAATTTTATTTTGTTTCCACCTACAAGATAGACGTTTTTTACGAAGATTTGCTGTGTTATTTTGACAGAATAATTTAGAGGTTGTTCGTTGTCAGTTACGTTTTAAGGGAGATTCATTAAGCTTGGGACCGAGCTAGGGACTGATATTCTGGTACTTCCTGAACCAAAAATTATATCCATATTCTCCATGACTATGCTGCCCCTGGTTTAATCTTCAACAGTTAGCAGATGACGGAATTTTAAATAAGAAAGAACAGTTTTAAGAACTATAAATCTTCCATTAATATTTATTTATTTGATGTCTCAATAGATTTCAAGAATCACATAATTTTATATCCCACAAGGCTTGCTGGCAATTTGAAAGTTTTTAAATAAGAAAGAGTCTGAATGCTTGAAAGTAGGAACGAAAGCTCATTGATATCATGTCCAGATGATTTTAGGAATAATAAATTGAATCTGCCAAATGACATGTTAGCAGATAGGATGTTAAGAAATTAGAGAAAACTGTTCATGGTTCAAAGAAAGAATAATCTCCCATGAAAGTATATTACCGAAGTATTATTAGTTCAATTTTCATCTCTCCTAAATTTAGTCTTGCGACATATTTGGCCTAGTGGCTTTCGGCCTTCTGATCTCTTCTGCTTAATGGCAATAATCATTAGCAAACTAAAGGGAACCCCATTGATCCCAATTACACCAAGTATAGAAACTGTTCGCTAACTGGGTGCTTTTTAACTGGGCTGCTTTTTAACTGGGCGTTCGCTAACTAGGCTATAGCTCAGTTAAAAAGCAAATAAACTTCAAAAAACTACATTTGACATTTTGTTGTCAAAATTAGCAAGGGGCATGTAAAAGGCATATGAGCTTCGTAGAGTATTGAAAAATGGTTAAACTGTACGAAATTGCGTCGTAATTCCATATAAACTAAGTCAAACATTTTGCAACTTGTTTTATTAACATTTGAAATGTCAGGCCAGTTACTGCGCAGCATCCGCTAACTGGGCTGTGCACTTAGCCAAATTAGCGAACGGTTGCTGTAGCACCTTGAAATTGGAATTCTTTGAAAACTCTCGATACTAGATCTGTGTTTTTGTTTTGATTCGCTGTGCGCTCCTGAGCCAAAAATGATATTTTCTTCTTGAATATCCAGCGCCTGTTTATGATATACGGAATAATGACTTTCGGCCTAATCTCTTTCGGCTGAATGGCCCTTCATCCTATATGCATAATAGATCATTGCACCGAATCTATTAACCTCACTTTTTTGACAGTTCAGGGAGCTTGTTTACAAGGTGTTAGAATTTGGACCGCTCGAACGAAATTGTCCATTGGCTTTTTCCGGATTCTGTACGATTAGATTCAGGAAATGATGTAAATCTAAGCACTGGTGTCTGTTTTCCGGCAAGTTAAATTCAATCACAACAAATTCTGAGCACAAAATCTCAAACCGATCTTACTGAAAATATTCTAAGTCCACGTAAACAAGCTCCCTGAACTGTCAAAACAGCATTGATGACGCCTTCATGCAATGATCTATGTATAAGGATTGAATGAAAAATCCCTACCCGAGTGAAAAGAGTCACCCACAATTGGCGTCCTGCAGTAAAACTATTGCAGCATATGCGAACTCTGTGTGTGAAAATACAAACTAATGAACTGATGATGATTCTTATATCTCTTAGTAGTTTCATCGGTTTACAATCATGAATGGTAATTTACGAAGTTTACAATTATTCCCAGAGAAATAAAAGCCATCCACAGGTAGAAATTAACATTAGTTTCTTGTACAATACATATTTTTAATGATTTTGTTAAAAAAATCCCTAAAAATGTTCCTTAAAAATATCAATGGTATATTCTTAGGGTTATGTTTTTGTTTAGAATTATCTTAATACTGGGAGGAAGCCCAAACCAGCTTCCTCCTAGTGAACATACAAGATTACGTAGCAGATCTCGTTCGACATATCAGAAAAGTCAGCTACGTTTTTGATGCCGGGCATGTAATTTGTAAAAAAATCCTCTTTACATTGCATATCTTTCCCTACCATATTTAACAATACGTTGCAAAAAATGTTTTCAACTGTTTTCCGGCTTACTTTTTCTCAATAACGCCCTTTTTTTTCGCGACAAAAAGTAATTTAACTGAACATGTTTAGAAAACGCACCGCTTTTTCACATACATTTTTGTTTGATCATCACTTGCACAGGAGCGCCGCCTAGGTGTCGTCAGTTCGTGCACGGCTCCAATAGATACGTTTGTGTTCCGTTGACGTAAATTTGACAGAATACCTATGGGAAATCTGTCAAATTTACGCAAACGCATCGACAGGATATCAATGAGATCATTGCACGAAGGCGTCATCAATGCAGTTTTGACAGTTCAGGGAGCTTGTTTATGTGGACTTAGAATATTTTCGGTAAGATCGGTTTGAGATTTAGTGCTCAGAATGTGTTGCGATTGAAGTAAACTTGCCGGAAAACAGACACCAGATGCTTATTTTCACATCATTTCCTGAATCTAATCGTACAGAATCCGGAAAAAGCCAATGAAAAATTTCGTTTGAGCGGTTCAATTTCTAACACCTTGTAAACAAGCTCCCTGAACTGTCAAAAAAGTGAGGTTAATAGATTCGGTGCAATGATCAATTGTGGGCCAGCCTGAAGGATCTAACTCAAGATCAACAATTGAAAAGGGTTTAATTTCGTTGAAACACTGTAAGTCGAAAACAATGACATAATCGTCACGGAATTAATTATTTACCCTGCGCTGAGTGCTTTCTCTAGATATTTTACCCAATTTCACTTAAAATTATGGTTACTTATCCAATGTGTAACACAACTTTTTTAGCCAAATTGAGTAAAATTTCTAAAGAAACTACTCAGCGCTGGGTTAATCGATTCCGTAGTGTAGGAGAAATTTCCTCTCTCTGATTCTGCACATGACTTTCAAAAAGGAAGTTTACCTAGTTCTGTTTCTGGTGGGCTCTTTTCAACTGTTGATGAGAAATATAGTATTAATAAAGATAATTAAGAATTTAATAAGGGAATTAGAATTATAATAAAAACTGTCTCTTAAGAAAGAAAGAAAAAATTGACTATATTAAGTTGATTGACTGTTCATTCCACTAAAACTAACTTGGAATGTGGAAAGTGGAATGAAGGTTTATCCATAATGTCAAGGTTGACCAAAACTGGGTTAAGTGGATGTGTATTTTGTTACGTGCGTTATTTAAAAAAAATACTTTTATTAATGTTAATCATAAGCAATATGAAAGTTATTGGTGATAAAGAATGGACTCAGAAAAAAGGGACACACAAAAATGATCACCAAAAATTCATTTAAATTGGTTACTTCTCAAATTTTTAAATAACTACATCCATCCAACGACAACACTACTAGCTATGTTTTTGCATAATTCATTTATTGAATTTCCTCCCCCAAGCTGAATGCTCGTACATTTCTCTTAACACTGCTCATGCGATCTTGGGTGAGGCTTTGTCCACCTTCCTTACACAATTTCTCGCAGTTTTTCTTCAAAGCTTCATCGGTTTTGAATGATTTTCTGCTTTTCTTCAATTCTTATTCATTATCGCCCAAAACATTTCGATCGGACGAAGTTCTTGTGTATTTGGCGGGTAAGCCACCTTCGGGACCACATTAACGCCCTTCGCTTCGTACCAATCCATTACAGGCTTGGCGTAATGGCATCAAGCGAGATCCGGCCAGAACAGCTTGGGCCCACGGTGAGAACGGAGGAAGGGCAGCAAGCGCTTCTGCAAGCATTCCTCTCGATAAATCTGCCCGTTTATGGTGCCGGTTGTAACGAACGGCTTGCTGTACCGTCCGCACTCACAGATCGCCTGCCACAGCAGCTACTTCTTCGCAAATTTATCCATCTTCTCTTCCGGAACTTTTCCGGAACCTCTATGCGGGACGTGCCGACGTGTCCGCCTTGATATATATCTCGTCGTCCATGACGAGACAGCCTGGCTTGACCAGCCACTCACGGTACAGCTTCCGCGCACGCAATTTGGCCACCGTGTTTTGCTTGTCAGTACGTTTTGGCGCCTTTCTGACCTTAAAATCACGTAGCCCAGCCCGCTTCATGGTCTGCTGGACGAACCACTTCGACGAATTGACCTTTTTGGCCACGTCTCGGGTAGAAAGGTTCGGGTTATTCTTAAAGTAGTGCCTTATCTTCCGCGCTTTCTCTTGGTATTCCGTATTCGGTTTTTGGCCGCTTCCAGCGCGCCGCTTGATGGTATTCGTCTCCTGGAACATCTTCACAACGCAGGACACGGTGGAATGGTGGATTCCAAGCCTTTTGTCGATCCATCTGTGCGGCTGACCAGGATTATCGATCACCGCGCCCAAGATTTGCTGGCGTACCTCTTCTTGTTTTGAATGCATCTTGAAAACTACCTGACAGATCGCAATAAACATAATACTCTAAACTAGTATTACCCAAAATTTCATTAATTTTTACCCACGCGAGAAAAAGTTACACCCAAAACAAAGTGTCGCATTTTTTTCCGAGTCCAATCTTTATTTAAAAAAATCTTCAATCAATCACAAGAAAGTAATGAACTGCTCATAGCTATATTTAAACGACGCGTGAATAATAGTTTGAGAGCCTTCTTAACGTATCAAAACAACTGCTTTGGCTGTGTATCATTTCGCGAATTCAATTTTAATTTTCACTTAAACTTGACAGATGGAAAATATTCGATTAAGTTTTCTACTCGAGTCTTATCGAAAGTTTGTTGATCGATCACAAAGGGATTTTAATCGATTAATCGATTATTTTCCATCCATCAAGTTTAAGTAAAATTAAAATTAATTCGCGAATTGATACACAGCCATAGTGGCCTGATTCAGATTTGTAAGACATGCAAGTCCAGATTTGGGAGATATTGAGGCATTTATTAATTAGCTAATTAGGTTAACTTAATTAGCTACATACCAGTCTATCACGGTTTTGACCAAGAACCTGACAACCCTATCCTATTTACTAGCGTTTGCGACAGTATGCAACAAATCATGGGCCTTAGGGAACGTCCATTAATTACGTCACGCAAAAATGACTTTTTATAACCTCCCCTCCCCTTGTCACATTTTTTGTATGGACCTTCACATTTTTTTGTATGGATCGTCACGTTTTCCCAACCCCCCCCCTCCCCCCTTACTGCGTGACATAATTAATGGACCTTCCCTTATTTGATTAAAGTCCGTCTGACATTTGTTACTACGGGTAGAAACACCAGAATTGTTTAAACACAATGAATCCTTTGACATTTTGGTGTTAGAGATGTTGACTACAGGAAAATTGCTGTCCTCCAGGTCTCTAGTTTTGACGCTAAGCAAAATCAGACCAAATGAAGGGCTGCCATCGTGGCCGCTAACGTTTGGTAGCAGTGTTTTTTGTTGATTGTGTTCGTGGTGATGAAAGCTTTACTCTTTCTGCCACAACGAGTAAATTCATTGCCAAACAAGGTATATTTTAGGAAAATTTTACAGCTTTTTTGACCTGATGACAACAGGTTTGCATTTCTGGTCATTGCAGTATACAGTGCCAGTCCTAGAAGTTGTTCTCTAAGACGTAAGTTTGATCGTTCATAATAAATATTGCGGTCAAATTCGGTTTATCTTGTACGACTTCAATCCGAAGCATATCTCTGACTTCTGGACGAATACTGACCACATTCCTATTTTCCGAGCCACTGTTCGAATAGAGAGGAACGTGTTTCTCTCTAGGATCGTCTTCACCTTCCTGGGGCCAATTTTAGGAGCACAATCAGGATGCAATTTGCCATTGTTTAAGCTATCTCATTAGAATTCGTTCACTGCCCGACTATGCTTAATTCGTGTAGTTTGTTTGTGTTGTTTCCCGTCAAAAATCGGCAATAAAAGTGTTTGTTTTCAAAAGAAATAACGACACAATTTCTAAACTTTGTGGAAATAATCGATCCATGAAGAATATCTGTCGTGTTAGACATTAAGGAAGGAAATATGTTGTACAACTAACAAAATATTTTCAGATTAAAGCAATGTGAAACATCTGCTCATCTGAATAATCTGAATTATTATACTTGATATACTCATAGAAAAGTATTTTGAATTTGTTTTGCATAGCTAAAAATTCTAGCAACAACTTCAATATATAAAAGTATCCATGCTCCATGAAAAAAAAATCACTGATCTATCTGTACAGTTTGTATTGATCGAGATTGATTGAGCATGGTTTAAATTCTTAAAGAAATTCTTTTACTTATCGTAATTTGTATCCAACTGGCGCCAATCGTTAGCAAATGTACCACGTGTACATTCGCCGTGCGCACGCGTATTACTTCGGCACCTTGGCAACTACGAGCACGATTTTTCACAACAAATAATACTCGCTGGAAACATAGTAACCGGCAGTTTGTTTTTCTCGCACTAACAATCAAAAGATCTCCCATCAAAGAGAAAGCTACTCTTATCAATCGGACGCATCTTTGAGAAAGAAATCCCGCTTGTCCTCGTACCGGTTCAAGGTAGGAGGTTATCTATTGCTTTTGTTTTCAAACACTCTAACTCAAGTTCAATGTTCAGGTGTAAAATGAGTTCCAATAATAAACCAGCGAATAAGTGCACCTCGGTCACCGACTCACTGGTTCCGGAGTCTAGCTCCAGCTCGGAGACCGTCAGCAGTAGCAGTAGCAACTGGGACAAAACGGATTACAGTTCCTTTCAGTCTGAAAAACTCACAAGTAACAATGAAGATGCCATGAGCTCGACCTCCGGATCCTCATCGACATCCTCGCGCCAGGGCCGGCGACATCGAGGCCATTTCCAGGTGGACATTCTGAGCTCTGAACCAGAAGACTTCGACGAAAGTGGTCATCTGTTTCACATGGATATTATGAAGAATAGCCTGAGCGATATATCTTTGACTTCGTCTCGGAAGGTGGTGTCAGGTAAACCGAAGCAACCCCAGAATCTTTCGTTCTCTCGAGACCGCGTGCGGGAGATTGAAAGGCACAATCAACTACTTCTGCAACGAATCATGACCACTAAACCGACCTTGACAACAAAGCCAAAGAGTACTGTGCCGGATGTTTCTACGGTAAGTTTGAGTTTGAGGATTAAGGAATCTTTTAAATTGGTCTTTAAAACATCAAATGCATGGATCGGATCGTATTAAACCCGACTCTTCAATAACTGACTAATATTCCCTATAATTATAATAATTAGAATTGTCATAGAAACTTCAATTTGATTAAAATAAATTCAATTTTAAATTACAGCCAGTTCATAACAACTCCCGGACTACCAGTGCTGCCGTTAATCGTAAGAAAAAGCAACGTCAAATTGATATCGACAACCAGGTAAACGCTGCTGGTCAACTTATTAACCGAAAAAAAACTAACATCAACTTCTATCTGTATCCTCAGCTCCTTCGCAAAAAGTTGGAGAAAATCGAGCGAACCCGTCGCAATGCCTGGTGAAACGGCGCCGTTTCGAACTACAATCCTATTTGAGGAACCGTTTTTAGAACATAGTTTATTTTTATACTGAAGATTTAAAGACTATCCACCAATTTACTGACGGAACATGCCTAGCTGGTCGAAACGATTTAAATTTGTGAACAATCAAAATTCAAGGAAATATATGCGAGTTAGTTTGTTTGATAAATGCTTTTTTATAAACATCAGGGGTAAAAGCTCAAATAGTTGCGGTAGGTCGGATACATTAGTGTTCTTATAGTTATGTGTACCTAACTAAGAATGAGTTAACCCACCTTATTTTCGGTCACTGACGAGGTGACTATAGTCACCCCAAGTGAGCTTCTCCGTTTTATTAGCACAGTCACTGCACAACGACTATGGTGTCAATTATAAAAGTCGAGTCGAGCAATCCGACTCGAAACTTGTCACTGCTGAGTCGAGCAAAATTGCACATTACAGAAGCCGACTGAATCTGATCGAGTTGGCAACCGAACTCGACAGTTAACTTTAGTGTTGACATTTTTCAAAATGTAATTCCAATATTACACCATACAATAATTCAGGACCTTTATCAATTTAGCTGCCATTATGACAGTCGTAGAATGAGTATTTACATTTTCACTTTTGTTTTGTGAATTACACTAACATTTTTGTTGTTCAGAAAACCTCATTCGGACACTGTTCTAAAGCTGCGAGTTGAAGGATTTTTCGAGGAAGTTTCAATTAATATGTGGACAAGTGTCGATATCAATTTCAAAGATGATTCAGAAGAGGAGTTATTATCTAGTTATCACCATCTAATTTATGCGTGTCTAAAATGAAGCTATCATGATGTTGTTTTGAGAAGGAAATGGCTTCTCCTCACCATGAAGATTTCAGGAGTAGACAGCATTTTTTGCTAGAACAAAGCCGTGAAGAGAAAGTACTGATAAGCTCCTGCCAGCTCACGGCATGGCCGGTGAAATATTAGCGATGTTAGGTCTTTGAAAATTCGGCGGAGGCACTGTGGTGACACTCGAACAGGAACACCTGAACCTGCCAAGCATCCCCACGTGGGGCAGGTCAGGGCGATGATCGAATGAGGACCAGCCAGTCAAGGTGGTGTATTCCGATCGTGCCTGACCTACCCCGTGCCGGGGATGCTTGGCAAAGATCTGTGTTTCCTGTTCGGAATACTACCTGCCAGTGCCCTCCGCTCAGTTTTCAAGTACTATCTGTTCGATTTCTGGACTGCATCGAGGTCAACGGAACTATCAGTCACTCTCATTCACGGCTTTGTTCTAGCAAGAAAATGCATGTCGCCTCTGGAGCCTCGTGGTGATGAGAGTATTATCCTTCTCAAAAACAACATCATCACAGATCGTTACCCCGCGTATGGGAGAATACAAGGAAAGAACAATATCAAATGAAGCTATCGACAAAATGAGTTTTTCAAACATTTAAGATTCAAAAGTTGCTGTATAGATTTGCAGTGATCTAGTTCACTTCAACGATTTTATTTCAACTTTTTTGACCTTCTGATAAATCATTTAAACTTTTTCGTTAGCTTCTAGTATCATAGGTGGGAAATTTTTCAGAATCGAGGATCAAATCTCTTAAACCAGGTGAGATGAAACTAAGGAATTGTAATTCTTACATGAGTTTGTGTACAAGCCCATAGTACGATGTGAACGGTACGGAGATAGTGTTTACCATATTTTAATATGGTGTCATGAGCAATGAACAAAATTATGATCATATAAATAATTTCAGCATAGACTGTTTCTTCGTTTTGTCAGTGATTACCTATAGAATTTCAATGAAAAAATGCTAAAATTTCTGAGAAGCTTCCTCCTGAACTTTTGGAAAGTTTCCTGATGGACTTCTTAGCAGTCACAGTTGGAAATAATTCACATCTAACAACCCAACCCAACCTTCAAGACACACTTGGTATTTTTTTCCTGAATTTAGTTACTTTCTAAACTTCTGATAAGTCTCACCCTAATCTGCGAAGAAAATTTTTACAATTCCTGATTCCTGATTTTTTTAAAGAAATTCCTTCTTGAACTTATAGGTAGTGCCCTCTTAGGTAAGTTTGTTTCTTAAACTCGGGGATTTTTTTACCTGAGCATATTCTTTCTAAACTTCTGCAAAATCCCATCTTAAACTCGGAGAAAACTCTTTAAACGAAACTTTGGGAGAGTGCTCTCAAAAATTTCTAGGGAAATTAAAGTACATTTGTTCGCAATTTCTTCCTGAGCTTCTGAGAAGTCCTCTTCAGAATTTTTGGGAAGTTTTCTTTTTGTTGTTTTGAGAGGTTTCTTCCTCAACTTCAAGGCATTTTCCTTCTGAAATTTTGAAATACTCTGATCCGAACTTTGGCAAAACTCTATAGCACTTCTGGAAGTTCCAACTAATCCTTTAGGAAGTTTTTTTTTCTGGAATCTCTGGGAAGTTTTTTCTCAAACTTCAGAGAAGTTTACTTTAGAACTTCTAGGACGTATCGTCTTGAGCTATGTGGAAGTTTGTTTCTGAATTTTTGAAAAATTATAGGGAATGCCCTCCCTGGATTTTCTGTTATTGGAGCGTAGACCCAAGTAACAATTTTAGTTTGTAGAAGCATTTCTTCAAATCCACTGTTAAGCTTAATGCTTATCAATTGTCATCTTATTTTTAATCAAAACTGCTGTACAACTGTTATTTACTCAAAATTGGAAAATCTATTCAACATCCTCTGCTTAACAACGTTTGAATAAAAGTGTTTATTCAACAATTCTCATTTGTATTTATTACATATCAACAATATTTTACAATTGTTAGTAATCCATTGTTAAGCTCAATGCCTCAACCTAGAAGGCACTACACAAATGAAACAGTCTGTACATGTTATAACGGCCATTGTGCAGAGCTATCCATAGCTTATCCCTTGGAACAAAAAACAATCTTTCATCGTAGTATAATGAAATTAGCGTTTAGAGAACCTAATTAATTTATGATTAAATGTACTACAGCCATTGCTGTTCATGAGACATTTTGTTCAGCTTAGTAATGGTTTGAAAGACAAAAGAGTTTATTGCAGAACTTTATAAAACGTTGTTAAAGACATTGTTAAAGACAATGTATAGAATGAACTTTGAAAGGACGTTTTTTTGCTTTTATTATTTATTCTAAGCAATCGTTAGTATAGATAATTCATTATTTCTGGTACATATATTTCTTCATATTTTTGAAAGAAATTTTTGAAACACAGTACCCAAATTTCACTTTTCTCGATCTCAGACTTGAACTGATGATCCTGGATTGAAGTTTGTCTTACTCTCCATCTTCTCCATCCTTGTTTATGCATTTGAAATAATGAAAAGACGTATATAAATCTTCAGTCTCTAATTTGCATGACATCGGTTACCAATGGCACAGAGAACAGACATCCAGGCTCGCACATTTTTTCCCCAATTTACTGTGTAAACTTTTAAAAGCAAACCGTTGGAAAAACAACGCCGCCTAGTCTAGGTGTCACCAAACTAAAATTGACAGACTATCAAATCAAAGGCGGGCAAGTGGCGCCATCAACATACGATTCACCAAAACTAACGGAAACGAGCTGTAATTTTAAAATGGCAGTTAAAAAAATTTACACACGGTGGGCACTCCTGCTTGGATGTCTGTTCTCTGTGCCAATGGTTAGTTAACAGTCACATATACATACCTTTAGGTATGAGTTAATTAAGTTTTATTATTGCTCCATAAACGTTCCATAATTAATTTTCAAACGATAGCTTTAAATCACTGATTAAGCGTTGCAAAATTATCGAATGAATGTGTAACTGAAACTCATACCACAAATAATCCATTTAATGTTGATTAAATCCTTTTTAGGTTCTAGTTTAACTTCTTTGGGAGTTCAATGAACACCCATGATATCGTTGTTTAGCTGAACAGTGCATCTAGTGATAATTTTTCAAAAGATTTTGGAGTAACATGCTTTTATTCCATGTTTTTGTAAGCTTTTCCCTGATGATTGAGCTGTAGAGTAATAAAAAATATAGTACAGCTTGTAAAACATGTTTTTAAACCAAATACAGCTAATCATTTAAAAGCTTTTTGTTCTGTTTCAAAAACTGTTATTCATGAAAACAAAACGACTACATTTTTATTCAGCTTTGGAAGCTATAATTCCACATTTAATTAACATGGGTGCTTATTAATCGCTATGAAGTGTTTGTTGAGGAACCACTGGGTCCGCTGAGTTGAACTTTTGTGGTAGTGCTCTCCCTGGGTAGTTTCTTACTGAACTCCGGGGAAGTTTTTTTCCCCTAAACTTCAGCATCTTGAATTTCTGAGAAGAAGTCTTGAACTTTTAGAAAGTTCCAAACTTCTAAGAAGTATTCTTCTTTAAACTTCTTTCTGAAACTCTGAGAAGTCCTCTTCTGATTTATTTATAAACCGATTTTATATAAACCGTTTTTTTTATATTACCGTTTTTTATTTTTTATAAACCGATGAAAAACGCGCATCACAACAAACTCTTACTCAACAAAATGTGACAAATCAGTCACTAGTTTCCGAGCGGTCGAGTGAGTCGACCAACTCGACTAAATTTCGTCGATCTCGACATCTGTAATTAGGCTTTTTGACGTTTAGTAGACCGTCACTTCGATCAGCCACACTCTCAAAACCGCCTCTCTTTTATTTGTATTATGTCCCTTTTTTGTCTCACGGAAAAGTTACTCAGATTTCGTAAAAGTGGAACAACTCATCGAAATTGCGTTGTTCCACCTTTTTACGAGAATTGATTAACTTCTTCCGTGGCGAAAAAAGTGTGACAGCAATATAAAATGAAAGAGAGGCAGTGTTTGAGCGATGTGGATCTATTTTGCTATTAGGCTAAGTGACCTTGAACACACGCACACTACAGCGTCATTTAGATAAAAGGAGTGAAAGTAAGAAGCAAAATCATTTGGAGGAAAACAAACCATCATTTCTCTGCATGTTCCAGAAAGAGAAAGTTGATTAAACGTCAATAAGTCTAATAAGCTTAATTTGTGGCGGAGGAAGTTTAGAACTATTGCAGGGTTTACCCTGGCGTACGTAATGGAAATAGCCATTGGGATGAATAAACTTTTAGCGAAAGCTGATAAACTTTCTAAAGAAAGTTTCATGCAAGGTTGCGGCTTAACATTTTTGACTTATCCATATTCATTTGCCGATAGCTCTTCTCAGCAGCTCAATTCCAAAATATACTGCATGATGAACTTGTGGTGCTTGAGCAGACCCAACAACTTGATTTAACAATACATAGCTCTATCTCTTATATCTGAGGAATATGCGTATACTCGCAAGTGATCTTCGCGATGATACTTGCGGTGAAGATCACGCGATTATCATCGTGAAGATCACTGCGAGATATTATACGCTCCTCATGTCGAAGATATAGGAGTTAGAGCAATGTACTGTTACACAAAAGTTGTAGGTCTACTCATGCACTGCCAAGTTCATCATACGTTATATTATCAAACCGACCTTCTGAAAGGAGATACGCGGCAAATGAATATGCCTGAGTCAAAAATGATAAGCTGCTGCCTTGGTTTCATGTACCAAATATGTCATTAATTCAGCGATAATCAGCAAAATTATGTTGCTATCAAGATATCCGATTTAATTCGAAGCAAGTCAGACATTATTATTAAATTTACTGTCGTTCACTTGTTTTACTATAAGAAGTAATCCATCAAATATCTGAATATTTACTTTCACTGGAAATAAAATCTTTTCATAGGGAACGTCCATTAATTACGTCACGCAAAAATTGAATTTTTAAAACCCCCCTAACCCCTCTTGTAACTTTTTTTGTATGGACCTTCAAATTTTCTTGTATGGATCGTCACGTTTTCCCACACCCCCCCTCATCCCTTACTGCGTGACATAATTAATGGACCTTCCCATATTTATAAATTCAAAACCTACTCATTAATTCAACAAATTCGCTAAAAATATCATTGCATTCTCGAAGCGAGTAAGACCAGGCAGGTACGCAAAATCATTCAGTTTGCCTGGTTAGAAAATTATAGGGATAAATTTAATTGTTTTTCACCATTCGTATAACAACTATAATGCCTCCATACATTTTCATATTAAATAGGCGCATGTACTTTGACGTTGGCCGCCCCCTACATGTGACTGATGGCAGAATCGACTGACATCTGTTAATTGTCATGCACCTTGGATGATTTAATTTATTTTATGTTAAAACTTTCAAGCAACTGTGCAATATGTTTCACTTTAATATTATTCAAAAAAGTTTTAGTTCGTTGATTACAACACCGTCCATCGAATTCTTTTTCCAAGCTGCTGATGTTACCTCTTTTAGATTGCTTGTAAATGAATGGATCCTTTGTGTTATTATATTTTTCATCAAAACCTTACTCCGGAAAAAAAGCTCAATTTTTGTTGCGTTCCATTTAAAAAAAATGCGCTGCCAATATGTGACTCGAAAGTGTTCCATTCGAGCACGCACGCTCGTCCAATTGGAACTGAATTGGGAAATGAGCCGTAAGCAGAAGAGACAGCATCGTTGCATGCAACTCCAACTCACAGCCTAGATGAATACCATTAGCTAACATTGTTTTGCATAAGCGTGGGCGCAAAATAAGCTCGAAACGAATTCAAGTACATTTTCAGTAAAAATTGTTCCAGCAATAGTGTAAATAATTCACAAATTCTAGAGCAAATTTTCAATTGGTCGTAAGTAACATATTATGTTAATGTTTTGCAAATTAGTTTCAATTCCTATTTTTGAACCTAGCCATAATATTTTTAGCAAATATATCAAACCCACAAAGTTAAGCGAGGCTTAGCTTTGCATTAATAAAGATTTCCATTTAGTTGAATTCCAAATCGATGTATTCAATAAATTCAATTTAAACTCTTTTAAGTTCAGCTACGGAAGATACGACCACGTTATAAGTCGTTCGGAAAGTTTTCACGCTATAAATCCGCCGGGTGCTTTAAAATAGTATGTCGCATTCGTCAAGCCTGTGCAATGAACTGTTATGTTGCTTACGCAAAAATGTATCGGCAATTTGAAATCGGCAGGTTACAGGTTACTTCATCCACGAGGAGACAGTTTTCTGGCACGGATTCTCACATTGTTCTGCCTTTGATCCGTATTTGGTTGTCTACAGCCACGGCATGACTTGAAGCCTTCCCGAGACAAATCCGTTGCACATCCGTTGCACGAAACTTTTTGGCCAAATCGGGGTCTGAGATGTTGGGATTTTCCGGTTGACAGTTGACACTACCCGCCCGATGCTTGCTTTGAGGTTTGCGATCCGTCGACAAAGATTCTCAATACTTTTTCAAAACACGCCACACGGTATTTCGGGGAAAACCCAACACTTTTGCAAGTTTTGGCCCTGACCACTTTCTTCTTCCATTTTGTATTTCTCTGAAATACGTTCGAACTGCACCGCGAAAATTTCTTCTGCTGTTGTTATTGTTATAGGGAACACATAAGATGTCATAGTTTACTTATCCGACCACTAGGGTCGCTGTAAGAATAAAATACGTAGGTTCCAATAATAAATGAGCCACACCTTACATCAAGGAAACAAATATTGTTTCTTCATTGGGTTCTCTAAATCATCCCCACCTAGACGAAATTGAATATTGATATTGACAATAATACAGGCGATAATGAATATCCATCGACGAATGAACAAAACGAAATAATGACTTCGAATCCCAGCGGTTGCTCATGTCAAGATAATACTGTCGTTTGAAAATTCAAGTTCACGAAGGAAGTTGGTCTGTCCGTTAAGGTTATTGCATTTTCAGCTCACCTGAGGGCAGATGAATCGATTTTACCGGCACTAATTTGTACTATAAATGCCATGAGTTTAATTCAATTGATTGAGGCTCGAGTTTTGGTAAAGTTATTTTTTAAAGAAATAGGCCTATAGCTTCGAGACATACTGGTAGACGAAAAACGCCAGGTGGCATTCAAACATGTGCGAACATTCTCTTTTATGTTCTTTTTGTTTTGTTTTATGTTTGTTTGTTTTGTTTTGTTTTACGTTTGCGTTTGTTTGGATTTTTCTCAATAATGGCTACCACCCTCCTATGCATTTGTCGGGAGCATACTTTTCGATTTGTTCCACTTCCAAACTTCCTATCCACAGTCAAGCGCTGGTCAAATGATTTGCAAACACAAAACCCGGACCTTTTTTTAAAGTTTATTGTCAAGATCGCGTACCGATAAATTCGGATTTTGCTGCCGTTCGAACAAAATGCGTTTGTGCACTTTCACTTGATTCGACGCCATTTTACTGGATGTAACAAGGAACTTAACATTATGTAAGTGAAACGTTTCAGCGATCCGTGGAATAATTCACAGTCAAGAGACGAACCAACCAACGGCTGAAAGTCTCTCTAATAAAGACTAATCAATCAAATCAATCAATTCACAGTCTACACTGAAAGAAATGAGTCCGAAATTTAATGTGGACAGGCTTTATATTCCAGCATTCGTGGTGTCAACGCTCCCTGGTACACCCGGTCCTACTTAGGGAACGTCCATTAATTACGTCACGCAAAAAATGACATTTTATAACCCCCCCCCCCCCCTTGTCACGTTTTTTGTATGAACCTTCTTTTTTTTGTATGGATCGTCACGTTTTCTCAAACCCCCCCTCCCCCCTTACTGCGTGACGTAATTAATGGACCTTCCCTTAGTGCCCAGGAAAAGGCTGCGCTTATCAAGTGGGAGCCAATTAATGAAAGAATAATAATAGCAAGTTTCCGGAATCTCTCGTTATTGGCATACAGAAAATCAAATGTATCTCTCATTATGGGCATACAGAAAATCAAATCGACCACATCTGCATCAGCCGAAAATTGAGAAGGCTTCTTGATTTTCGGACCGGAATAAATCGCTCTGACAACCAGCTTCTAATCAGCGAGATCCGCCTATGCATTGCACGAATCCAGCAACAGGAGGAGATGTTGGGACGGCAGTTTAACACACACCGCCTAGAAGATCCAGCTGCAAAAATATCGCTCGTTGAAGAACTTGACACTCGAGCAGTGGATGTTCTGGAAGATGGCAGCGTGAAAAAGCAGTGGACTTGGACTTGGACAGATTCATCTTTTTGGTCACATCCCTGACGGAAGCATTGAGATTCCGCTTAAACGCTTTGACGGCACGCTCGAGATCCTGATCACTAAAGGGTGTTTCGATCAAAATTTGGTCGACATAAACTTGATGCATTTCCTTTTATCGTGCATTAAACATTTATGCACACCCCTCATTTTGAAAATGGGTGCGTGTAGCATCATGCCTCTATTTTGATTTTGAAATAAGCACTTCAGTTATCAAAATGTCATCGCAGGAAGAGAAGCAACGCATCAAAATGTTGCACGTGCTTGGCGAAAATCCAAACTACTCTCACGCCAAGTTGGCGAAATTGATGAATGTGGCAAAATCAACTGTTACCAACGTATTAAAAGTGTTCGGTGAACGTTTGTTGACAGCCAAGAAAGCTGGATCGGGGGGAAATCGAAAGCCGGAGGCCACAGCGACGACAAAAAGAGTTGCCCGCTGTATCGAGTGGAACCCCAACCTCTCCGTCCGAGATGTCACAAAGAAGCTGGGAGTGGCGCCTTCAACCGTGGATAGAGCTAACAAACGAGCTTGACTGTCGATTTACAAGAAAGTGATGACTCCAAATCGCGACGGTACGAAAAAAACGCGTCGACGAAAGCACGATTGCGAAAGTTGTACACGATGATGCTGACGATGTTCGATTGCGTGGTTGAGGACGTGCTGCGGTGAATAAAGTGGACAAGGAGACTGTACAAAATCTTATGGCAGGTGTTGAACGAAAGACCAGGCCATTCGCATTCGGTAAAAAGGAAGCTTTTCTGAATATTTCTCCTGTATTCTTTATTAACTGAACTTGCAAAAGAAAAATAATTTGACTTATTAATAAAAACTTTGATCGACTCACACACATTACTGTTTGACCAAACTTTGATCGGAACACCCTTTACTACAAGCTGGGAAATTTTCCTTGCGATGCACAGAAAAAAATTATGAATTTTAATAGGCGCGTAAAATTTCCCCTCGTTTAATCCCAGCCAAAGGAAGCGTAAACAGCGAAATTGTTTGCAATCTTTCATACAACAGACTAAAATTTACATGCAATATACCATTAATTCTCTTTATGTTCATAAAGTCCATTTATGTGCGTTAAGACGTCCTCAGACAAGAAACGGAAACAGTTTTTATTGAATCAGGTTTCAGTAGCTGGAAATAGGAAGTGGAAAGATTCATGTTGCATCAGATTGAACAATCAGCGTGCTACAAAATTGCGGTGATGAAGTTCCATACGTTAAGAGGATCAATTAACGTCGTTGCCCACACAGGTTGTAAATAAAACATGTAATTTTCTGCGTTACCGCATGCATATACACCGTGTCCAATATATTCTCATACACTTTTTCCCTTGCATTGGTGTCGTGCAACTACTCAACATGCTTCACGTATGTGTTGGTGTAGTTTTGCACTATGTTTATACACACTCTTTTAGGTTATGTGCGATTGTTTTCATCTTTTACCAGCGATGAAGGAGTTTCGTGCTGTGGTGATAAAAAAGTTTTTGAAAGAGCGAGCGCCCGGGCGCTATTTTTAGAAATTTGAAAAACCTCGGAGTAAACCGGGATTTTGTGTACCAAACCATCCGGACTGCACGAGTTGTTAAAGTGGTCAGGGAAGGGATTAGACGGAAATCGCAGCGCTCTGTACGTAAAATGGCCGCAGATCTGAATGTTTCGAGATCGGCAATGCACGATGTACTGCAAAATGACCTCTGATTCCAAGCTTTCAAGAAACGTAAGGTTCATGGTGTTTCGGAACCATCCAAGCAGAAACGACTCGAAAGAGCAAGTCTGCTTTTGTCGCGGCACGGGAGGGAAGAATTTATCTTTTCCGACGAAAAGTTATTCGTCTTGCAACAATCCTACAATGTCCAGAACGACAGATTGTGGGCTCTCTCTTCGAGAACTGTTCCAGAGAGTGATAGGAATATTCCACGGTTCCAAAGTGCTGCCGTCAGTGATTGGTTTGGCAAGGAATTTGCAAGTGAGGCAAATTAACACTGGTTTTAATCGAAAAGGCGTTAAAGTAAATCCCGTATATTATAAAACGGAAGTTTTGGAGATAGTTGTCAAGCCATATGTACAAGAGGTGTTTGGAGATGATCACTATGTGTTTCAGCAGGACGGAGCGCCATCGCATACGTCTGCAGCTGGTCAAGAAGGTTAAAGGTGGTGTTAACATATGCTGTAGTTGATCAGTATTATATTGCAGTATAATGGGTAAAGTTATCACTACAATCGGGATTATCGGATTTGAAATAAATAGAGTTTTCAATTCGTCAGAGAATATATTGACACGGTGTACAGGGAATGCTTGATTTGGCAGAAATTAATGGGATATTTCATGTAAATTTAAGACGGATAACGCCTGAATCTAGTCTGTTGTATGAAAGAATGCAAACAATTTTGTTGTTTAGGTGCCTGTTTAAATTCATGTTTTTTTTCTGTGCAGATCTCGGACTAGAAAGAGAAGAAAAAACTGTTGCTGAACCGAACGGCTTGAAAAATATTTTTTCTTTGCTACTTTGCTTGGCCTCCCAAGATGTTGCAATTTGCGATGTTTATGATGTTGGCGCCTATGATTACAATTATATATACATCAGGTATATTTCTATGTTTAGGAAATGACTAGAACGGAATTTGGGATTGATTGAAAGGCTGCTTTGAACAATATGAAAATTTCGGATTATTTGCTTCAATAATTTGTTATCAGTGTTGTGGTCATTCAGTTTTGCCAAATCGCAGAAGTATGGTTCGGGTAATCTCACTATTTGGGACAACTTGGCATTGCTCTTATTCTGATATATTTTGTGTTAGCGCGTATGTTCATTGCGATATTCAATTAGCGATTCTGTTGATTCTATTGCCAGAGATATATGCGTTAATTATAGGATTAATCAAGCACTATGATTTATGAAATTCTTAAATGACTCAAACTAAATCAAAATGAGTGAGGAAACCAATGTTTGTCATTGAATGATCTTTATCAAATTGTGAGTTCGACATGCATAGTTAAATCGGCTTGAAATTTCAGCTACCGAATAACGCCTTAGATTTGCAACGCTAAGCTACAACCCTCCCAAAATATTGATAGCTTTGCTCTCAGGCCAACTATTTCCTACGCGTGTGATTAGAAAATGCATCTGCGATAAGCATTTCTCAGAACCTTTTCACTATATATTTATTCAGGTCAACGGAACATTACCAACTGATAATTCACCCAGTTCTTTTATTGAATGTGTCATGAAATTTGATTGAATCATCGCGTTAACCTAAATTTTAAACTGAACACTGGCCGGAACACATGTTAGATTGACTTAATTATGATTCACTATTCGAAATTTCTAGGAGCTCTCTGTCGCCTCATTTTCATCTGGTTGCTCGCTAACCGGGGCCGGTTCTCTTTGCTCCGGTTGATTTGCACCATTGCTTGGCTCTGTCGGTTGTTCCTCTGTTGTTGGTTCTGCATTGGAGGACGCACCATCCTCTGTTCTCTGCTCTGTAGGTGCGGCCGGGGGAGTTAATAGCAGGATAGCTTGACCATTACGAAGATATTGCAACGATGCCGATGGAACTGCCTGGACATGGACAGTGCTTCCCGGTGGTTGAAAAACAGTAGCCGGAGCTAGAGCCTGATATGCTTTTCCTTCAACTGAGCTCAGATGATAATTTCCTCCATGCTGCTGGATATTGACCGCAGCTGGAGCATCCTTGTCCGGTGCCCGTACCCACCATGGCGCAAAGGGTATCCAGGGGTATAACGCAGCTTGACTTACTGCAATCAGCCCTGACGAGATGATCAAAATAACGGACGAGTGCATCCTTATCACAACTGAGGGTTAAAGGAACCGAAATGATTTCTCACGGAGTTAAAATTGAACAAGTACTGGATAGAGAAAATTCGTTCTATTTATAAGCCTCAAGTCACACGCGATCCAGAACCTGATTTGTGAATAATGCATTCCGAATAAGTGTAACTCATATGCAAGCAACTACCGCAAAACTGCGCAAATCGACCATAGATTAAAAACAGACGTTGCAGTTGTGATATTGTGAGATTGCTAGTTGTATTGGCAACAGATCAGACAACTTCTAATCAGCTCAAATGAAATAATTGTATTTTTTTACAATTATGTCCGATTGCTAGTCTTAATCCACATCGACTGTAAGAATTGAAAACCCACCTAATCACCCAAACAGCTGAGAAAGCCTCAACCAAAACAGGAAAACGTCAAACCAACCAGTCAGCGAACGCCTCCACTTCTGTGGTTGTGCTAGACAAGCTTTCGTCAAATCAACCGGTGTGGCGCATTCTCCCCATATCACCGGCAACTGCTCTTTATTTGTATCATTTTTCATTCAACTGATTCATGAGGGCAAAAAAAAGTGTGCTCCATATGTATATAGAACCCAGAAGCTGGATTCTACCGGAACCGGTTTCGAATTCTGATTTGTCATAGACTCAATTTCTAGGCACCTCTATGGAAGGTTGCTTCGTGGTGGCAGTAGGCCAAAATGAATAATTGGGTTCATATTACAAACCACCTCGTTTACATCACTAGAAAATTGAACGACATTGTAAACGCTATAATTCTATGATTCGCTATAATGCGCTTAAATTACGCTGTTAAGCAGGGATTATAATGGAGAACTTTCAGTCGAATGAAAGTCCCTTTCTAACATATGTTATCAAGGAACTTTCTAATGACACGTAGTACTTTAGGGATCATGATCGATTTTTTAATGCTCATGAATAGACGGTTTAGGAATCAAGTTGGGTTTTAAGCGCACTATTCGGTTTAGATTTAGTGCAAGATTTGATTGAATATAATGCAATTGATAATCTATTGAAAATTGATTAAACGCTTTGGTCGTAATTAAACCTATCATGTGAATATGACGTCAGATTCGATGTAGAGAACAGGGGAATCCAGAGGGGCCTCGAATAACGTGTCGGTCTACCAAGCCGGAGGCGGCGGGTTCGATTCCTGACCTGTCGAGGAATTTTCCGGTTGGAAAATTTCTCGACTTCCCTGGGCATAGAGTATAAAGGGTGTCCACTAGGGTGTCCCAAAATGCTTTTTTATCAAATAACCTGGGGGCTCACCTTCCAATTGATAGCTAAGGGTGTAACAACAAAACTTTTCTATGGCGACGATGTTGTGAAATGCTGTTTAGAGGTCGCTAATTTAAGTTTTTTGAAAAAAGCCCCATTTTCTTACCAAAAATCAAAAAAATATTTCTAGTTAATAAAAATGTATGTATGTATGTATGTATGTATGTATGGTAGCCACCATCCCCTCTAGCCCTTGGCTTGGATGCAGCTCCACTTAACAGCAAGATCAAATTGGGCCACCGATCTGAATTCGCACTATCGCTGTATGAAGGGCCAAAAACGGAGGGGTGGACCCGTAAGCAGAGACACTTACACGAAATCCACGGGAAATTAAGAATCTCCTTCCAACGATATGATCCAACAAATCGAATAACACAATTCGCAATACTCATTAAGCTTTCTACAGGATGGCTTGTTAAGAAGGGCGCGTCACTCTCCCTGAAACTGTTGGAGTAGAACTCGCAGCACCACACTCGAATCGGTAGGATAAGAAATGATTCTGTTTGTTCCCTCCTAGACTCAGGCAGTCAATCAAACCATCGTCCAGTTTCAGCTTGAATGATACCCTGGTGCTCCCTCCCAACCCAGTATTTATTATATTTATATAAATATAGATGTAATGCAATAATAATATGTTATATATGATTATATAGTAGAGCAAAAATTATATAAGGATATTTAGTTAAATTATGTAATAGTTGGAGTTCACGAGCCTATGATAACCATGTTAAACTAAATTAATTAACCTGCTGAAATAATAATATTAAGGCAGTAATAATAATATGCAGCTTCGTACCACTTTGTATCACTGATGGGTGACTGTATCTCTGAATGTGAAGGTCATCTTGTTATTCATTGAGGTATAAATATCAATAAAGCATTCAATTGTATATAAAACCATAATATTATATTATTACGTATTTAATCATGACATATAGATATATAACCTTCTGGAATGAAGAGCATTTATTAATTTTGATTATTATTTGATATAATGTAATAAAATAAGCAACATGTAAATTGAACTAAGCAT
>JASCZW010009675.1:0-40990 GCA_034211315.2 Aedes japonicus | reverse complement strand
GCGCTGTTCGGATGCGTATTGCTGACGCGGCCTCATTTGTTTCTTTTCGATTTCGGTGCTGTTGTTCAACAAAGAACCCGCAGATTGTGTGGTGCATTCCGTTTCGTGTTGTTTTCGAGGGTGCACGAAAGACGGACCGGAGAGTGGAAAAAAAAAAGCAAATACGAGTTAAGAACCGGACTTTGCGCTTTTCGGATCTACTTTGTATTGCTCTGGTAGAAGCGTCAGTGTGATGCATGTGAATGTTTTGAAGGAAGGCCCTCAGCTGCACCTGAAAGCTATGCGGCCTCTTCCTGTTTCGCTGGACGTCAGAATTGTTTCAACCGCCCATGGGAGCTTCAACTGAAGTGCCGTTGAACCTCCGCTCTGCACCGCGGCGTAGCTGATTCTGTTGGAGCTAAGTCGGTACAGAGAAAATGCGGACTTGCGGTCAGTTTTGCACCCAGGTTTATGAACGAGGAAAAAAAAGCAACCTGCCCTGTATCGCCGTGGGCACCTCCTCTAACAGGCCTGCTGTGTATTTAAATAACAAACGACCAGCAACAATACCAGCGCTGCGCAGCAAACAAGCAAACACACTGAATCGTGAAGCGCCAGAGTAAGTGTTTTGAATTTTACATTTATCCTGTACCGCTCAATGCCGGATGTGTGGCGGTGGTTTTGTTTTCTCAGGCCTTGTGTGGGTCGGCAGCTGGTGAAGTGTATCCAAAGTCCACCGATGCGACCGATGGTATCTGAGTGGTGGTTTGTGCCACTTTTTGGATCGTGTGGATTGAGGTTCAGTGGTGAAATATGATCTAGCGCGTTGAAGTTCATCGGTCTAATTGCTGGGATTGGATGAGTTCATAAATTGCAGCACCATTGAAATCCCTTCCGTGTTTCGATGCTCACAAATTGGGTTGAATTTTTTTTGGTTTTGTTAACTGTATAAAAATGCCGGATACTTCGGATAATTCGTATCGTCTTAGGGCGACTCATTCTATTTCCTAGATGAATAGTTTGAATGGTTGGAATTTCTTTACTTCTTTAACTCAACGACAAGTTCTTACATATATTGCTGGCACAAATAATAACCTAAGGGTTTATTAACAACTAGCTGATCCCGGTGAGGAGCGTTAGTACTGCAACTAAATGAATGAACATTACATAGAACTGACGCTTTTTTTAATTAGTTTTTTTGAGTAATAAGGAGTTCAAACTTCTATCAGAACATTCTTCTTACCCAGACAATACACACAGTTTGTGGCTTAGTTACCTGAATAATTCTCAGGATTGGTTGAAATTTGTGTTTGAATTCACCATAGAAACATTTCTTGCATTCAAAAAACCCCGCATACCATTTTTGATTCCATTTGCTTGATTAGTTCTCAAGCTATGCAGAAATTTGTGTTTCATTTGTATGCGAGCCGGAAGGGGGAAGCGGTCTCAAACAATCATAAGAACCTTTCCTTGCCCAAAAATACCTGCATACATATTTTCACTCCGATCGGTCAGACAGAAATCCATTTGATAATAAATAAACATCATGTTTCCAATAGCCCCTACATGCCAAATTTGGTTTCATTAACTTGAATAGTTCTCGAGTTATGCAGACAATTGCGTTTCATTTCTAAGGGACCCCTCATTAAGAGGGCAGAGTGGTCTTAAACCACCATAGGAATATGTCTCTCCTTCAAAAATTCCATATGCCAAATTTGATTCCATTTGCTGGATTCTGTTCTAGAGTTATGCAAAGATTGTGTTTCATTTATATGAGGGAGATCCGTCCCTCCACTTTTGAAGGCGGAGGGTCTCAAATCATCAAGAAACATTTTCTCCTCCAAAAGCACTCCATATGCCAAATTTGGTTCCATTTTCTTGATTAGTTCTAAGTTATGCATAAATTTGTGTTTCATTTGTATGGGAGCCCCCCCCTTCAGAAAAGAGAGGGGTCTCAGAATTAGTGTTGAAACAGTATTCATCTCCACATGCCAGATTTGGTTCAATTTGCTTGATTAGTTCTCGAGTTATACAGAATAATGTATTTTATTTGTATAGGAGCTCCCTTTCAGGGCGAAGAAGAATCTGAAACCATCATAGAAACCTTTCTTGCCTTTAAAACCTCACACATGCTAAATGTGGTTTCTTTGCTTGGGGTCTCAAACCACCGTAGAAAACATTTCTTGCCTACAAAACCTCCACATGCCATATTTGGTTCCATTTGTTTGATTAGTTCTTGAGTTATGCAGCAAACCAGGTTTTCAATTGCATGGGAGCCCCCCCTTCTAAAGGCGGGAGGGGTGTCGAACTATAATAAGATCCTTTCCTGGACCCAAAAACCCCTGCATACGAATTTGAATAGCGGTAGGGATAGTTCTCATGTTTGGTTTAAACTTGTGTTTCGTATGTATGGTAGCCTCCCTTTTCAGAGTGAGGAGGGGTCTTAAATTACCACAAAAACATTTCATGCCTTCAAAACCTCACCCATACCAATTTTGGTTCCATTTGCTAGGTTAGTTCTCGAGTTATGTAGGAATTTGTTTTTCATTTGCATAGGACCCCACCTTCTAGATGCGGGAGGATCTCGAACTATCATAAGATGCTATCCTGGACCCAAAAACCACTGAATACAAATTTGCAAAGCAGTAGGTATAGTTCTCATGTTTGAGTTGAAATTTGTTTCATTTAGTATTAGAGCCCCCCTTTTTAGAGGGAGGAGGGCTTTGAACCACCATAAAACATTTCATGCCTTAAAAACTCGTCCATTCCAAATTTGGTTCCATTTGCTTGATTATTTCTAGAGTTGTCTGAAATTTGGGTTCCATTTGTTTGAGAGCACCCCCTCCCCCCTTCCTCCTCACATGACGGAAGAGTCCTCAAATCACCATAGAAACATTTCCCTCCTTCAAAACTTCCCATCTGAAATCGGTCTCCCATTTCTCTGATAGTTCTCGAGTTATGCAGGATTTGCGTTTCATTTGAATAGTTTCCTTTCAGAAAGGGGGAGGGTCTCAAATCAACATAGAACAATTTTTGTCTTCAAAAACTCACCACATACTAAATTTGGTCCATTTGTTGATTAGTTCTCGATCATGCAGAATAGTGTGCTTAATTTGTATCAGACCCTCCCCCCCCCTTTAGGATGGAAGGGTCTCAAACCAACATAGAAGCATTTTTGTGTCTTAAAAAACCACCACATGCTAACTCTCGTTCCGTTTGCTTGATTAGTTCTCATGTTATGCAGAATATTGTTGTTTTATTTGTAAGGAGCCCCCTTTGTATGACGGGGAGGGTTCTCAAGCTACCATAAAAACCGTTTTTGCCTTCAAAAACTCACACATGCTTAATTTGGTTTCTTTGCTTGATTAGTTCTCGAGTTGTGTAGAAATTTGTGTTTCATTTGTATGGGAGCCCTTTTCAGTAAAGGGAGGGTCTCGACAGCATCATAAGATTATCTCCGGCCCCAAAATCTCTGTATACAAATTTCACGCCGATCGGTCTTGCTGCTCGCGAGTTAAATCGTGACAAAGGAAACCCCAACTCATTTTTATTATATAGAGTACAATATTTAAACAACAGAAATCGTTATGTTCTCCAACGTTAACCATGCGTTTATAACCTATTTATCATTTTAGACAATCACTTGTTTTGTCAATTAAATTAATGCTTTGTTACTCTGAAAACCTCATTGGCAATCTGTTTCAAAGTTGCGAGTAGAAAATTTCCGAAGAAAGTTATTTATTAAAATGTGGACGGTAATCGAACTCTTATCATTGATTCTAGCTCGAAGTTTTTGACCTTCTGGTAAAACCTTCGATTTATCTCTGATCTTCTGGAACCCTAAGTGATTTTTTCTCAATTGAGGATTATTTTTGAATTTCAAAAAGGGGTTTCTGAACTTTGGAGAGAATTCACGAAAAGTTCTTTTTGGAAATTTTCAAAACTTTTTAAAGAATTCTTCCTCCGAACTTTTAAAGACTGCTTTCTCCACTTCTCTGAACCTCTGAAATTTTTATTTTACTTCTAAACCTCATTTTTCAACCGGCATGCCACAAAGTCATTGAATCGATCATTGGAAGTGATCAATCTAGTCTGTCAAACGATTGAGATAGAAACCGACAGATTCTAGACAAATCATCAGAAGGTCGAGAGTAACAATTGTAAGCAGCTGACCCAAAACGTACATTTCAAGGAGGTCCGAGAGTTACTGCACATCTACGTCACCTCAACGGGAAGTTCCTGCTCCTGTGCTCTGACTGATGAGGACGATGACTATCATTTGCTGGAAGCAGCAAATGCGAAAAATACGCTGGGTATGTTGCTTCATCAGATATTACCTCCGACCTTTGACATTTCAATCTAGGGATCTACTCTGGTTTGTGTCTTAGCTTCTTCGGCCTCCGATACTAACGGTTGAGGAGATGGTGATGTTTACTATATTTAATATGACGTCGTGGGCAATGAATATTATTACAGTCCTGCTGAATGAAGTTTATATAAACATGTTCAGTTTTCAATGTCTGGCACTTTCCAGAAAGTTTTCTGCTGATCTGCAAACTCCCAGATGAACTACAGGATGTTTCACCCTCTGATTACTATATGGACTTCGTTATAAACTTCTTGGTAGCTCCCGAGTTTCTTGGTTTACTGAAGCTTGTGAATATTTTCTTTCAGACTTTCCCAGTCTGGGAAGAAATTTATTTCTGAACAATCTAAAAGTCTTTCGTGAATATCGAGAAAATGTGCTGCAACTGGTGATTCTCTTCTGAACTAAATTAAACTAACCTGTAGTTTCATCTAAACTACCAGGAAAACGCATGTTTCTGAATTTATAGGAAATATGAACGTACTTTTGCGAATGGACGTGGCTGGATAGCTCAGTGGTTATTCGTTCTGCTTACTGAGCAGATTGGCGGGAGTTCAATCCCAGGCCCGTCCCCTTCCTTGTCATTTGTCACTTGCCTCTTTCTATCACCATTAGATTTAAAATAAAAAAAAGCAGCCTACTGCGCTTTCACTGATCGCATCACTTACCACAGTGAATCCATGATCTAAAAATAACCTGCCTCACTAACACAAAAACTATCCTTCCCTTGACAATTGTGGAGACGCAGAGGTAAACACGGTCTCTAACCAACGATTGTGTCAAACTAATCATCCTTCCCCCCCTCCCCAAAGACCGTGAGGACGTGGCCGGCGCCGGTACTGATCTATAAATAGAATTAGTGAACTTGTGCATTGAAGATGCAAAGCTACCCCAGCTCCATCTATGTGTTCCCGTACACCATTACACTAGTTCTGATCAGTAACGGAGTAGCAGCTACGCATACGCACGGTCTTTTTATATATATAAAAAAAAAAAAAGTATGAACTTGTACTTTGCGAATATTTGTTTCTGAATCTCTGAGACATTCTTGCTTGAACTACTAAGAAGTGCTCCATATACTTAAGTCCCTTCCTGACCTTCGGAATGTTTTTTCTCGAGGAATCATTATTCTGATCTTCTGAAAATTCTCCTTTAGTACTTTTACGAATCTACCCAGAATTATCTTTTCTTGATATCTAGGGAATTACCTAAATTTTCTTGGCAGTTCTCAAGATTTTCAACAAGCCTGCAGACGTTCTTGGTAGCTTTTTCAGTATACTAAAATTTTATAGAAAATTTGACACGCTAACAAAATTTTTGAAAAGTTTTCTTGGATTCTGCTCATAAATCCAAACCGTTGTATGTATGTTAACGAGATAATAACGAATATTGTGCTGAACTTACTACATTTTCGTAGAAAATTCGTAAAAACTTAAGTGTATCTATTGGAAAGGTTATGTAATTTTCGACACGCTCATAAAAGTTTGTATTGTTTGAAAAACATGCACACAACTTCCGAAAATCGACCCCAGAATATCTCGGAAAACTCTGAAAAAAATCTAGAGCTAGCTGGAACCGTTCATAAATTTACCTGTTATAACTTCCATCAAATTAATAAACTCTTAAAAATCTGCCTAGAAATTACAACTTGTCTTGAAGAAGTTCTAATAACGTGCGTCAAATTCGTAGTTCATTATCATCATTCGATAATTAAACGTTATGCATTATTTCAAGTTTGGACAAACGAAATCCTCCATTCTCCAAGAGCTCACTGATACCATTGGTGAGGCGGAGTCTCGTTTCATCTCGACAACTACTAGGTAAGGTCACTAATATCGACAGCATGACAAAGTGAATCATTTCCTTGAGAAATTGCATTAGAAGACAGTATCAAAGAACACTTAAACCACCTCAGAAAGTTTTGTACAAAAAACTCAACGAAATTATTGCCAACAGAGTTAATAAATTTGAAAACAAACAGTTTAACACAGAAATCAAAAACTTGCCCAACTACTCAAGGCCCCTGCTGGTGGCTTGTAAAAATACTTTGAACAAACCCCACACCAATACCACTAATAAGGGAAACAGATAAAGTTTGTCTAAAGGCCAATGAAAAAGCAAATGCCATTTTGAAGCAGTTTCTCACCTCACACAATCAAGGTCGTTTGATTTGGTTAGTCCAATGGAGCTGTCGGTAGCGGCTAGTGCAACCGTTTGAACAATCAACCAAACTTTTTTTTTGATGTTCAGAGAATTACTACAGCCGAGTTGAAGAATTACACCACGAGTTCACGCTTTCGATGGAGTATTCAATATCGTCCTTAAGAACCATGGACTCAAAACGATCACTCTTCTTGCCAACGTGTTCAACCGATATCTTGACATTAGTTACTTCCCGTCCAACTGCAAAACTTCAAAGGTGGTCCCTATCCTGAAGCCAGGGAAGGATTCCACCAACCCGGCTTGCTATCGATCAATCAGGATATTCTCTTTAATAAGCAATCTGTTTGAGTGAGTAGTCTAGCGGAGACTATTTGACCATACTGGAGGAGATCAATGTCTTTTCTAGATGTTTATTTCTGTTTTAGGCGTGGGCACTCTACAGTCTACAACTACAGAGAGTAACGAACCAGATCAGGCGATCGAAGGATTCTTCCAAAACAACAGTCGCTGCTTGACATTGAAAAGCCTTTGTTAAAGTCTGGCACGCGGGACTTACGCACAAGCTGCTGCAACAAAACTGTCCCATCTATCTGGTGAAGATGATCTCCAGCTACCTCCATGACAGAGCGTCCCATGTATGTGTTACCGGTACTCTTCCTGATCCTTACTCGATTCCCGCTGAAGTGCCACATCCCATCAATCTGTATACTTCGGACATTCCACCACTTCCAGTCCAGGAGGCACCTCGCTCGTTATTTGCTGATTACTCAGTACTTAATTATACCGGGTGGGTTATTGGGAGCGCTCGTCAACAAACTCTACAGTGGTAACTTTAGCTTTTCCGGCTCTATAAAGTAACGCTACGTACTCAACCATATTCAGTGAATATTTGAAAACGTAAACAAATATTACGAGATACGCTGGGATCATCCAAACTGTCCTTGATTTCAGAAAATATGATGTACAGTTGTAACAGTAGGTTTTGGAATATGCAAAAGAACAATATGTATTTGACAATATTCATTGAATAGTGTAGAAGGTCAACAGACATATTGCGACAATCTTGGGATATTCTTGGTCATCCAAACTGTCCAAAAATCAAAACATAAGATCCACCGTTGTAACAGTAGTTTTTGGACACCACAAAAATATTAAATGAATCTTTCATTTCAATATTTTATGACTTTCTGGTCCTCTACAAAGTTATAATAAATATTCAAACATAACCAATTGATATTCTTAAAGGTCAACACGTATTATAAACCAACATGACATGTGGGTCATCCCAACTATCCTTGAGATCAGAAAATAGGACCTAAAGTTGCAACAAAAGCTTTCTGGGCAATGCAAAGCTACGCTGCGTATTGAAACATATTCATTGAATATCTTGGAAGACCAACAAACATCATGAGATAATCTTCTAGGTTATCCAATCTATCCTGGAATTCAAAACTGAATATCTACAGCTGTAACTGTAGCTTTCTATACCAAACAAAGTAACAATATGTATTGAACCAATTAAAGTGAGTCGTCTGGAAGGCAAACAGATAGAATGAGATATCTTGGGAAGTTCTAGGTCACCAAAATTGCCCGTGAGTTAAGAAATTAGGATCGTGACATTAGCTTTATAACCTATGCTTTCAAACACATTCAGTTAATCTTCTGCTAGGTCATCAGTCATTAACAGATTATCTTGGGATGTTCAAGTTCATAAAAACTGACTTGAGTTCAGAACTTAAGATATATAGTAGTAACCATAGTATAATAGTGTTTTTGAGCACTCGGTCATCGACATATATGGGATCTATAGAGAAGCTTGCTGACCATCAACAGACCTTGGTATCGTATAGTGTCTACCCAGTCCACTACGTTGTTGAGCACTTCGATTTTTGTTGTTGGCTTGAGTCGATGTGTGATCCTATGCGGGAAGACAATCACCAGCATTCGATCGAATACAAAAATTCGTATTAATGGACGCAGTAGTGCATTAGGTATAACGTACAGAACGAGAGTAAAATCGATTGTCGTTAGTCGATAAATTCGGCTTTCAACTGAAACCTTAATACTAAAGAGACTCATATGTATCAGGATTTATAGGAGTGCTTTAAAAAAAAAAGGGGTTGATAATTCCGAAAGCCCATTTCCCACGTCAAAGTCAGTCAGTGCAATCCGACGATGGCCAAGGTCACAGCTACTGCTACATAACCCAGCCCTGTTATAATCCTCTGAAAAATGTCCCCGCCGGCAGTGAATTCATCAATTGTGTAACACTGTTTCCTCGCATCCTTTGACGAAATCGAACGAAACATGAAACAGTGAAGCCCATAACCAAACAACCAGCTCAAAACGTTGACAGCTGGCTTGATTCCGTTTCGGTACGTTTGTGCTGAACTCAGTTTCCCTAATCCAATTTGTCACGTGTCGACCTTCTTGTCACATGCCATCAACCGTCAATTTTGTCCTTACACTGGCGGTGTGTTCTATTTTTACGCTGGACAGTGCGAAAACGACTGCAACAATGGGATTAGGGAGGCTATTTTTGCCACCACTAATGCTCACGTTATGGCGGGATTCTCGCATTCCCTTACTCTCAACCTGCATGTTTACAAACACTTGAAAGATTGTCCTCCTGTCGTCGATTGTTGTTGTTGTTGTTGTTGTTGTTCACCCAAGATGGGGGATTTTCCCCTGTCCAGTACAGAAACGGTAGCGTAGAAGTCTCGAGAATGATAACAGCTAATCGCGCGTTTATTGACCCTCGTCTGAAGGGAAGGGGTTCGAGCGCTTTCTCAAGTGGTGAAAGTGCCAAGTCATGCGAGATAATGACCCTTTACAATCGAGGGATAAAAAAAACCCAACTTGATCGGGAAATCAGTTCAATCCGATGTTATTTATGAGACACTTGTTTGTTATGGTTCTTATCGGTTCGCGATGGCGTGATCGAATTTTTACGCATGGCTTCCTTAGTCATCACTGGGCAGGGAAGAAAATACTGGAAGAATGGAAAAAAGGGAAGATGTCAATTTGCATTCAACTCAACCATTTTCTAAACTACTAAAACATCTAAGTGTTAAACTGCCGTTCTACGCATAATTGTCCCATATTGCTTTTTGAAGATTTTCATTTTCCTTTATCAAACCGTCTATTGTCACGTATATTTACAGCAAATACAAACAAAAATATTAGTTATTCGAAAACTTCTTTAAAAAATACCAAGTCTATTTGTCCCATTGTGAAATTCTACACATAACTGTTCCACTAACGAAATATATAAAAGCAATGTATTTTAATTCATTTTGACAAGCGTATTGATCAGAATTATATAAAACTAGATGGTAAGGACTAAAAATCGAGTAAGTGGAAAGCGGGAGGGAGCAGATCGTCTCCATTCTAAAAGCTAAACAGCATACGATTTTGATCAGTAAAATAACGTTTCTACTGAATGATAGTAAAATTTCTTCAATTTATAGATATCTGTCAAAGAACTACAAGTTTTCCGTAATTCATTTGAAAACATTATTGAACATTTGCATTTATTTCACAGACTTACTTTGTAAACTAATGAACTGTCATTAAACATCCATTGATCAGTAAAAGGTCTACCGATTTTCAGTGAAAATATAATAAATACTGACGCAAAATGTAAAAATCACTGGACTTCAGTAATCTTTACTTCAGTATAAATCACATCTGTCAAACTCCGCAAATTTTCGCGTGCTAGAGCTTTTCTGTAAGTAGCGAATGAACTGCTAATACCACCTTACCTGAGCCGAATTTCAACTTGAGTTATTGCAGATTGCTTTCTAATATGAATCTCCAGTGCACTTCAGGCATAGACTAACTCTAAGACCAGTAGGTCCCATACAAATACGATTTTTTTTTTGGTTCAATCAGTACTAGCACATCGGTCCCAAGCTCGGTCCCAAGCTCAATAATGCGCCCCTAATAATGAACTCACACGAACACACTCTCAAATATTCTGTAAATAACACAGCAAATCAAAACAAAGGCACAAATATGTATAACAAGGTGCTGGCTTCAAGGTGTACTTCGGACCAAGGGGTTCTACTACAGTGAACCAATTTCAATTCGCTAGTTGCATATTGATCGATGATATCGTGGTTGGTTTTTGTTGTTCTGCTTTGTTCGATTCTCTGCTCTTCTGATTCATTAAGCAGTAAATAATATCTAGGAAAAAAAGTTCTAGCGTTTTTTTATAGCAAAATATCCAAAAAAATTGAATTTTTCACAGCGTATCATAAGAGGGTTTCATTCATTACAGCGCCGTTCTAAAACTTTCGAGGGATTCTTTAGTACAGATCGAAACACAACAGTGCTTGCTAGCATACTCTACAAATTTTAGAATGAAAAACGTAAAGGTGATTGGTTTATGAATGAAAGAGAGCGAGCCCGGAGAGAATCTCTGAATTGTAGAATCGCCCTAATGAAAAAAAACCGTAGATATATTCGATCAATTAATCATGGGTTTTCTGAAAATTTATGGAATTGAATAAGGTTATCTAAAACAACACCAAAATTGGTCTCTGATCTTTAGTTCATTTGAATTACATCTAAAATTTGGTGTATTGATTTCTCCATTTATGAGTTATTTCATTTATTTCAATGTGGCGATTGGAATAAATTACTGTTTTGACCAAAAGCCAATTTATCTTTGCAATGGCTACTATATAACTCTTTGGTCATTTGGTGACTTTCCTCAATGACAATTTGCCATTTAATGCGTTTACTGGAGGCAAAATGGTTCTAAAATGCCTTTTCAACTGACCATAATAAGATAATTTGAATGAGTCCTAAAAGGCATTTCAAATAGCATTTTACGAGTTCATAAAGTCAAAACAAACCCTTTGATAGAGGTAAAAGAAACTTAAGAAAATAAGGTTTTATGATCGCTGTAAAGAAGCCGTGTAGGTTCTCATAAACCTGACTAAAAGTTGAAACCTATTGGCACCTCTTGGTACCATAATTATACCAAATTGATTTCCAGTGGCTTTTATAAAACTTTAATAAAACTTAATAAAGCTGGATGGTTTTGGCAATAGTACTTGGGTTCGGAAGTCAGTAAAAATTTTATTGACTACTGTAAAAAAAAATTGGTGTGTAAGGATGAGATTTCAAACAGTGGGTTCACAATCATGGATCACTTTAATTTGCATTATATTTGCACCGTGGATGGATTGACTAACAATGGTAACTAACTGACAAATTATCATGGAGTTAAAAAATACCGAAGTTTTTTAAAAAACAAGAAATTTTATTCAATTCCAAATACATAATGGAATTTATTTAATTCCAAATACATCATAGAAAAAAAAACATGGTTAATGCTCAGTAGTACTTCCTTTCTTTGTTGGCAGGTTTTTAAAGAATTTGAATTTATGTTCTGGAACAACTTCATGCAGCGTTGACAGGAACGCATTTTTGCGATCTGCGTTGTTCCTTCGAGGAGACTACCATAAGCGGTGTGGATTCATTGTGAAGCTCTTATCTGCGATCATTTTTTGTCGCTTCTTTGAGAAGGTTGAAATAAACCATGTTTTTACTGTCTACGGAATAAGTGTATCCGATTTAGTGCCGCCATTTTTAGATTGGGATGTTCCGGATATGTACGGTCGCTGGTGAATCTAGTTCAGTGATCATGCTTGATTTCGCAGTGAAGCTTTTGATATTCGGCAGCTTGACACTTACTCTTGAAATGCTAAATCGCTCTCCCGATCCACCGATGAGACCGAACCCGTAAAAATCGTCATCATTATCGTCACTTCCTGTCCAATGCATCCATTTCCGACTTCGAGTAAAACTTATCGATTTCGATTTCGAGAAACTAATAAAAACTTTCTACGTACGCGCTTGTAAACAAAACACATAACAAACGTTATTTGCATGAGTGTGGTGCCACTGCAAAATTCTCCCCAGGACTCATATGCGTAGAATTGTTCAATTTATTCCACATTTCTCGGCATAACAGTCCCACCGATCATTTTTCGTTAAAAGTAACATAAATTGAATCTACAAACGACAAAAAATGATAGTGATGCAATGATGAAATGATGTAATATTGGTCATAAAAGCATTATTTATTACGCCAATTCATTCTCGATAACAAAAATATGTTTTCAGGGGGGAATTACAGTTAGAAAGGGAAAAACTCATTTTTGAAGAAAAAATTTCAAGGGGAAGTTTTTACTCCAATCAATCGAAACTTTTTTACAATTATTAGTGTATCCGTACAAAAATGTTTTTTTTTTAAATTTTTTTCAACAATATGGCGGCCGTTAGAGTGCGTTAAAAAAGTCGTTTTATTTTGCTTGTGCTGGCTCTCCTGATCCCAGTTTTCGGTCCCTTGTTTTGATCCAAAAAAGTACGTTAATTACATTTACAGTTAGTAGATAAATGGAAAAGAAGTAAAAAAAAAGTTTGCGCTTTTGAGGTAACTTTTTTGAAAAATTTCACATTTTTTCCGCCATTTTCTCACCTTATACGTATATAATAATAATAAAATACTACAAGAACTTTTAATTCATATAGAAGGTAATACTATAATTAAGACATCCTATAAGTTTCAGCTTAATCGAGCTTAGTTTTCGAGTTATCACCGGCATGAACTCCGAAAATGCTGTTTTGAAAAAAAACTCGTTGAAAGTTTCAGGGCTGGTAACAGGTCACTTTTTAGTGACTTGGTCACTATTTAGCGAATAGTCACATAACAGTAACTATTTGAAACCCAAAGTGTTCTTAATTCAAGGTCACTTTTTATGAACTTGAACATCCCGAGATGATCTAATAACAACTGGTGAGCTTACAGAAGTTTCACTGAATGTGTATGAATGCATTTCGTAACCTTTCATAGATTATATAGCAAACTTTACGACTATTGATCCTAACTTCTGTACTCATGGGCAGCTTAGATGGTCTAAACCATCCCAAGATATCTCATGATATCGGTTTTGAAGGTCACTTGAAGACTCACTTAATTTGGTCAAATGCACATTGTTACTTTGTTTAGTCCAAAAAGCTGTAGGTTTTGAGCTACAGTATAAAACTAAAAATCTACAGCTGTAAGTTTTGTGTTGTGAACTCCAGGAAAGTTTGGATAACCTAGAACATCCGAAGATTATCTAATCATGTATGTTGTTCTTCCAAAATATTCAATGAATGAAAATAGTGGCGAACCAGCCCAGGAGGCTGATAGCCACTATAATAAAGAAATAAAAAAAAAAAAAAAAAAATATTCAATGAATATGTTCAATACACATCGTAGCTTTGCTTAGCCCAGAAAGCTTTTGTTGCAACTGTAGGTCCTATGTTCTGATCTCAAGGATAGCTTGGATGACCTGAAACATGTCATACTGCTTGATAATGTGTTTTGACTTTAAGAATATTTTTTGTAACTTTGTATCGCCTAAAATTTACTGTTACAACTGTAAATCTTAAGTTCTGAATGTCACGACGGTTCGAACAAACTAGACCATCCCAAGATTATCTTCTTGTGTATTTTTACATTCGAAAATTTTCACTGAATACACTTGAATACCATGTATGGCTCAAATATTGTTACAATTGCAGATCTTATATTTTAAACTTAAGGAAAGTTTAGGGTACCTAGTTTGTCGCATTATGTATGTTGACCTTCCACACTATTGAGTAATTATTGTTGAATACATATTTTCTAAACTCAAGGACAGTGTGAATGACCTAGATCATTCCCGTTTATCTCATGTTTGGGTGAATCGCTGCTCCATGTATTTTTTCCTATCTTTTATCTCGCTCTCGCAAACTCACCTTGCCATTTTAAAACTGATAAATCTCGATTGTTTGTGAATGAAAATCGAATCGAATTGCTATCAGATTGCTCACAGTAAGTAAGCATACAAACTGATGTGATTAAATTTTCAATATCTAGTGCCGACTCTGAGTTATATCAATTCTAAATATTGAGGTAATGACTGTCATCAAGAATGATTCAGCATAAGCCCTTAAGGTGAATCGCTGCCCCATGTATTTTTTCCTATCTTTTATCTCTTTCTTGCAAACTTACCTCGCAATTTCAAATTGATAAATCTTGATTGTTACTGAACGAACATCGAATCAAACTCTATCAGACTGCTCACAGCAAGTAGGTATACAAACTGATGCGATTGAATATTCAGTGTCTAGTACAGAATCTAAGTTATATCAGTTCTAAACTTTGAAGAAATGGCTGCCGTCGAGAATGCTTCAGCGTATGCCGTTAATGAGGTTTTTTTACGCTCGAAAATATTCAATAAGTTTTTTTGAGTACATCACGTAACTTTGTTTAGCCCAAAAAGCTATAGTTACCACTGTAGATCTTAAGTTCTGAACTCAAGTACAGTTTTAATGACCTAGAACATCATAAAGTTATCAAATAATGACTGTTGATCTTCCAAAAGGTTCATTCAATATGTTTGAATACATATCATAACCTTATACAGCCTTTAAAGCTACTTATAGAACTGTAGACCTGAAGTTTTGAACTGAAGTACATTTTGGATGACCTAGAACCACTCAGAAAGATACAAAAATATATAACGTGTATCAACGAGAATTTAATAATTTGTATGTATATGTACAATATTTCAACACAGTGCTTTGCACTATTAATAAGGCTTTTATTTTTTCTGCTTGTACTTCTTCATATTCAAGTTGTTCTAGATCGTCAATTAGGTCTTAAATTATTATGCTTTTTATTTTTTTACAGATAGAAAAATTTATGGAAAACTTATTTGCCGAAGACAGTGTACACTTTTTTTCATTCTGTGTGATTTTATACAGTCATTATCCTTTTGGGGTCACCCCATAGGCCCGAAGGGCTTAACATTTATAATTTTTTTCAATAGTGTGTGGCCTGAAAACAACAATGTTCTCTATTGAAATTGATGCGTAGAAATTTGAACATCTTTTGAGAAATGACTGAGATATTAATGCTCAAACCCTGACCACTTTTCGTGACGGTCGCAATGCGATTTTTTTATTAAATTGTACCCCAGTATAGAAAACAAATACGAAGCCCTGTGTCAAAATTCGTTTATAAAATATTGCCAATGCCTCAACCCACCGTCCGTTGCAGTGGAAGCTTCAAGTATGTTGTGAAAATCGCCAAGTAACTTCCGATGTAGGTCAACTATGATCTTCTTATTATAGATATGATTCTTAAAGATATTTCAGAAGTAATTCTAGCACAGGCAATGCTGGAAGACGTTTCAACCATGCGTCCCGTCATCGCAAAAACGAGCTGCGGACCAAGTGCAGGAGGCCGTGGAGAAAAAAAAGGTGCCTTGATTATAGGCTTTTTTACAACAAAAAAACCCAAAAAGTCATACTGCGCCGCAGTATTATTCATTTTTGCAAACGCGGGTGATCACTTAGTTCATTTTTGTAGCACATGAAATGTATAAAATATAAAAAAAGACCAGAATTTCGGACTCGCTTTTTAGTCACTATTTGGTCACTATTTTTACTATTTTAGTCACTCAAGTCACTATTATTTATGGATAAATCCGGCTAACAGCCCTGAAATTTTAAGTATCGAAAAATACCTGCTGCGCGCAGAAAAAGCGTCTTCGAAAAACGATGAAAAGAAACACTTGGAGAAGAAAGAAACAAAGGAGCGTATTCTTCGGGAAATTTACTAACTTTTTAGGCCAAAAAACAAATTAAATTGTTTGGTCATTCTAACTGTATATCCCCCCTTAAGGGATATACAGTTAGAACGAGAAAATAAACTCTTTTTTGAAAACAAAATTTCAAGGGGAAGTTTTAACTCAAATCAATCGAAACTTTTTTACAATTATAAGTGTGTGTTTATGTAGTATACAAAAACCATTTTTTCAATTTTTTTCAACAAAATGGCGGCCGTTAGAGAACGTTTAGAAAGTCGTTGCATTTTGCTTCTGCCGGCTCTCCTGGCAGCAGTTTCGATCTGAAAGCTGCTAACACAAAAAAAAATACATTAACTACGTTTACAGTTAGTAGATAAATTGAAAAAAGAAGTAAAGAAAAAAAAATTTGCGCATTTGGCGTAACTTTTTTGAAAAAATCCACATTTTTTCCGCCATTTTTTTTCATATTTTTCCGTATTTAATAATAAAATATTACAACAATTTTTATTCACATAGAAGGTTATAGTATAATAAATAAATCCTATAAGTTTCAGTTTAATCGAGTAATTAGTTTTCGAGCTATCACCGGCATAAACTCCGAAAATGCTGTTTTGAGAAAAACGCGTTGAAAGTTTTAATTATCGGTCTGCGCGCGAAGAACGCGTCTTCGAAAAACGATGAAACGAAACACTTGGAGTTCGAATTTCAAAAAAAGGGTTTCAGGGACGTATTCTACCGGAAATTTACTAACTTTTTATGCAAAAAATATATTGAAATTTTTTGTCGTTCTAACTGTATATCCCCTTAACTATAATTGCATTTTGATCAGTTGTCTCAGTTTCAATATGGGACAATTATGCGTAGAACGGCAGTAAACGACAGTCGATTGGCGACATACTCGATGCAGACGTCCCTTCTCTTATTATTATTTTCAAAATTCCTACATCGGATTTTAAAGTTTTCCTATTTGCGAATCTGGCTTCGCCCTTCCCTGCACGAGATGTAAGAAACAAAGCGAACATCACATACATACTTCATCTGTTGTTTATTGCCGCTGTGGCAGCTCAATTCTACCGAGCACGCACACACTTAGTGACGACCGAGTATTCCGCTAGCAAATAAATTAAACAACAGATCGGTCATCAACCAGAAGCGTCTCATCGGACTTTTGTGTCACTTTCTTCGCGCTAGAAAAGTAATTGAGTTTACTAGTTTCTCGAAACTGAAAAGAGCACAACAAAGTAACACTCGAAAACAGCTGTCGGAATTCGTTTCCATGCCCCCCGAGTTGCAGCGCAGTAGGCCTTGGGTGTTGTGATAGGTTTTTTGTTCGGGCAAGTGACAGTATTTTCCGGTGGCATCAAACAACGGTTTTATTCACGGCCATGATGAAGTCAATTTCCCCGGAGGAAATAACCCCTTCAGCTTGTTGTTAGTCTTGTCTTTAATTATAGCTCGATTCATAGTGATCAATTGAAATCAATTAATCTCTAAGATCCACTTTCTTCTTCTTCTTCTCTTTTCAGGTTGGTATTAATTGAATAACATCCAGTACAGCGCTAGCTTGACCTTCCGCTACTGCTCGAAGATTGTCTGTGCAAATCAATCAATCAAATTACGTGAATTACAAACATCATCCTCCGGTCAGCCCTATCGCTGTCATCGTCGCCGGGGACCATGTTTTTGCTGCCTTGTAAAATCGATCTAAACTACAACCTACAGGTATGATTCATCATGGGGTGGCTTGTAATTGGATTGACGTCAAACCCATTCGGGCCATTATCGTAATTTAGATATTTTTTTTTTGTCAAACACTTGCGAATCATGATTTACATGAAGTCTACCCATCTGGAGGCAATGATGTGTTTTGCGTTAGTCCTTGCTTTTTGAGCACATTGAAAGTTTTAAAGATTTATCCAGCTACTTTCAAGAAGGCATGTAAATTGGAATCCCTAGTGCAACGGTGTGTTTCTTCCGAAGGTAATTGCACCGTTTTTCCTTTTTCTTGTTCAAACAAAAGGGGCCCACAATGCACGCAAGTGCCAGTTACGTACCAGACATCTGCTGCGGTCGCAAAACCCACCCCCCGGCACCCACCGCCGGCCCCCAAATAGCTATTTAACCACCACAATGGCAGTGAATTTCCTTTCAACACTATCCCGTTTCTTTTCCCTGAAAACCGCTGAATAGCCGGTCCAATTAGAAGAGAGGGGGGAAGCCACGTAACCGAATCTGGTTAAGATCGCGTCATCTCCAAAGGAAATTGGGCCAGTAGGGTCTGGCTGATTATAGCTGGCATGGCAGAAAGTCAGTCAGTCAGCACTTGGTCAGTGAGAGTCGGCGGTGGAGCCGAAGCAATGCCAAAGAAGGCAGAAATTGCACGCCATTCGGTGCAATTATGCAGCGCACCGTTGTTGGTGTGGTTTTCAATGAGTAGCTCGCAATCGGTGGTAATTTCATTGGATTCACCCTTTTCCATGCTTCAATTCGATTTAGTCATGCAACGATCGAATGCTGCTGCATTGATTTTAGGTGTGTTTCTTTTCAATTGAATCTACCGGTTCTTTTTTTTCGGCGATATTGTTTCAAAGTGAACTTCAAACGGTGTTGAGTATTTTCCCACTTTAGAACCGAGTGGAGTCAGATTTGTTTGCTCTTTCATCAACGAAAACCGACAATCGAAAGCGGACGGCTGCAGTCAAGATTTTCCCAACACTAATCGGCGGTATGCGACTCGTTCAGATATTATGCAAACTCTCCTGCCGCAGCCAATCTATGTGTTTATGCAAATTTGCCGCCAACCCATAAGCATAGTAATCATCATCTCATGAGCCCTCGGCAAAAGAGGAGCCACCACTCACGAGCCGCAGCTGTTGTTGTTGTTGTCATTATTGCGATGGTGCGGACTAATGTGGGAAAAATGCAAATATTTAGACACAACGGAATCATGTACCGAAAATAATCAATTTGTTATGTTTAGTAATGGATGCTGAGCTGGATCCTGTTTCGAAAGGTTATTTGCTTCTTTAGGTTGACCGTCAAGACTTAAGGATACGATTTGTTGTCAGTTATAATCATACTTAACGATGGCGTTTAAACCCCTATCTGTATATCATAAGCTGCAGCCCTTTGTGAGAGAACTTGTGCTGAACAAAATTGACAAAAACCTCATCTTTGTTAAAAAATAATAGTTGTAGAAAAAATCTGTGTTAATAATGAGCATATTGAACACCCTTTGTTTGGTACTCCGTGATTGATCGAAGTCATCCGAGGTTGCCCAGAAAATCAACAGAATGTCACTCAGGAGCTGTGAATCATTCTCAATGTGCAGCTCCTGGTCTTTTCATTTATAGGATAAATAACGACACCCTTGCAGATCAACTAGGGAAAGGGAAGGAATGTTAGTTCAATACACGTTGCTACTAAAAGCGGTATATACCACTGAGCCCCACGAGTATCTCAGAAAAAGGAATTGTTAGTGGAAGGTTTGTGTTTCGTAGATTTCGTCGTGTTGGATGAGACAATAGTGAGTGAAGCTGTTCTGTTTTTGTTTTACTTTCTAGCTATAAAATTTGACGGTAATGTACACCAGCGATGTTCAAATATATGTACCTATTTACACTAACAGTGAGGATGCTGTTGTGGTCACTCACATAGTGTGATCGTTGTTTTTCAATGTTAAAATAGGTTAATTTAAGTAAGTAAGAATGCTATTAATGTGTCGCACAATGTGTGGTGGAGGTTTTTCATTCAGAAAACAAGGTTAATTATTAGTATCTCTTGATAGACACTTTAGGCTGATTCAATCCAACAGTAAGCATGGTTTTGGGGTCACTCATTATATGTGATTGTGGGGTTTCATTCGAAAAACAAGCTTTATTTTAAGTTAAGCTTGAGAGTCAATTTGAAGAGATTTTAACCTACATTGAGGATGCTGTTGGGGCCTCTCACAAAGTGTGATGGTGGTTTTTCATTGAAATAACAAGCTACGTTTTAAATAACGCTTGACAGTCAATTCGGACCTATTTGAACCAACTAATTTTTCACTGGGAAAACACTTGCGATGGGTAAAACTCCATTCTATGGTATGCGCACAGCAAAATCTAGCCATGGTTTATTAGCCAAATCTCTTTTATTTTTCAATATAACGGGTGGCAACTAAAATTTTGGAATTTCTTTCTCAAGCTGTCAAAAAAGACAAACATAGTTGAAGAAGATCTGATTTATTCAAATAAAAGATACATTGTCCATTGTTGAAAAAAAATTAGTGAACATTTGAAAACGGTCCGTAATCGGATGTTCGGCGAAGCTTCCGTTTGATGTCGGAACAGGAGCGTTGTACGGCCTCCATGTCAACTTTGCGAATGCATCTCTTGATTCTACCAATCAACTGTTTGCAATTCGTGGCTCTCCAGTTATTTTTGTACACCAAGGAATTCAAATCCCCGAAGAAATCTTCGATTGAGCGACACTGAGGCAGATTTGTCGGGTTGTGGTTTTTGGGTACAAATGGGATCGAATGGGTATTCAGGAACGATTGTGTTTTTATGGCGTAATGCGATGATGCTTCCGGCCAAAACACGTATTGTCCATCAGCATGATGTTTTTGTAGAAACGGCATCAAAATTTTCTTCAAACATTCGTTCTGGTACACATCTTGATTGATTGGAAAACCAGAGGGCTTGAACCATGGCTTAGAAATGCCTTTCTCGGAAATGGCAATGTACAGCATCACTTTCTGTTCAAACTTATGTTTAAACTTATATTTTATGTTCGGAGGTGTAGTAGAACTATCCGTTGAATAGTATCGATCGTTTCCGGGAATCTGCGTCTTCGAAAGAGGGAAGTAGCTTTCGTCGTCCAAAACAAAACCTTTTCCGGAATAAGTTTTAATCAACCAACGGCATTGGGATTTCAGCGTTGAAATTTGTGCATCAGTATATTCCGGGGCTCATGTCTTCTTTCGGCACTTTATTCCGACTCTTTTCAATGTTTTGCAGATGTACTGGTGAGAACAGTTGAACTTTTTTGCGGCATCCCGTTGGCTCAGTGAATCCTTGTTGTTGAAGGCTCGAGAAAGAGAACGAAGTCCTTTTGCGTCCATAATTTTGGCTGGTCTTCCACTACCTTGCTTGCGAGCAGTTGTTGGGGATCTTAGGATACGGTAAACAGTCGAAGTCGCAACATTTTTGCTTTTAAAATGTTGTACCATATACGTTTTGCCGAGATTTCTGTGCAGTTCGTAGAACTGTACAACGCGCTCGCGAAATACTTAATGTTTCGACGGCATTTTGAGCAAAACTGAGCAAGCATAAACAAAACAGAAAATACTAGCAGAAAGAGGACAGAAAGAGCAAACGCATACACACTCTTATTTCTCTCTGAGCTCGTTTGTTGTTGAGCATAGAGGCCTCGAAAAAATTCCAAAATTTTAATTGCCACTCGTTAAAACCCTAATTTCAACCTAACCTATTTGATTTTTTTTTCAATTTGGTTAATCTAATCGATGATATTTTTCCCAAAAGAAGGAGCGTTTGATTTTTATTAAAGGATGAATTTGATAACCTACCTAACTACTTTTTACAAACTTAAAACTTACGTGTGAGATCACGGACGATCTGGTAAATAGATCGGGCACAGTACTCTCGACCCTTGTAGATGATGGCAGTGTCATCTGCAAACATAGACAAAATACCACCACCCGGTTGGGGAGGAGCACCTAACGTGAACATGTTGAACAATATGGAACCTAGGAGGCTCCCCTGGAGGACCCCAGCATCGGAATAGAAACCACTAGAGGAATATGTTATTCTGGTTCGAGAATTCGAGAGGGCGTACAACAAGCCGATGGAGCGATAGCTTTTTGCACTGGTATGGTATTTACCAGGCATATGTGTTGGGATAACATTAGCTAACTTCCAACCAGACGGGAAGTAGCCAAGCTGCAAGCATTTGTTAAAGACCGCGGCCAGGTGGTCGAAAAAGGCAATGCTTAAGTTTTTCAACTGAAGGATCAGTATACTTCATCGAAACCTGCGGCTTTCATGTTTTTGGTTGTTTTGATGGCTGCTATCACCTCATCAGCAGCTACTTAATACAAATGCAAAGGTGTACCCATTATAAATCATTCATGGCTGTTAAGGAGACGTTGCTAACTTAAATATGAAGTCTGTGCTGAAAAAGGACTGTACATTTCGTATATTTACTCAGAAAAACCGACATTATAAAACAGCACGTTATTTTCACGAGTTTCATGTGGAAAATCAATAAATTTCAATACTTAAACTGATGCGTGAAAATATTACAGATAGTTCGGTGCAAAGATTTTGAAAATCGGTCATGAAATGAAATAGTTATTTACGTTCAACACCTAAGCATTTTTCGTAACGCTCCAAATTTTTGTTCTTACAACGTGTACCTCTATATTGAAAACAAAGACGTAGTCCTACGTCAAAATGACATAACATGAAAAACGCACAGATCCTCGGTCGTGACAGTCTGAATACCTGGAATAAAGAGCACACTGTTAAAACAATCAGAGGATGTCCGCAAGGAGACGTGTTATCACCTCTATTGTGGTCTTTAATAGTTGATCTTCTCAAAAATCTGATAGCCCTAGGATTCGAAATAGTTGGCTTCCCAGATGATATAGTTACAATCGTACGTGGAAAATAAGACGGTATCATCATGGGGTTTAAATTTTGAATTTAAAATTTGAATTTAAAATTTGAATTTAAAATTTAAATTTTATATTTTGTCTCATCGTGGTGTAGTTCCTTTCAAAACAACAACTGTGCGAAGGAGAAAATACTCATTCGAAAATATAACATTGAAAGGTACCCCTTTTGAACTTTCAGATAATGTCAAATATCTTGGAGTAATCCTTAATAGCAAACTTAATTTGAATACACATCTAGAGCAGACAATAAACAAAACTACCAATGCTCTATGGATAAGCAAAAGAACATTTGGGAAGCAATGCGGACTGACGCGGACCCACGCTTCATTGATCTGGTGGCCAAAAACGAAGGAGAGAGCAACTTTTTCAATCAATGGTGCAATGAGAAGTACACCATCGAAAGCACTGGATGCTTTACTATACAGACTACCATTGCATCAAGTTGGACAAGTAGAAGCTGAAAATTGATGGTGATCTAATAGGACATCTAAGCATTCCAAAAATTATTAAACTTAATTCTTTAGTTGAAGATTGGATGAAAAAAAACCTACAGCTTCGACCGTGAATATCAAGTATTTGATCCTGGGCGTGATTCGTGGGAATACGGTGGTCCGAATCTTCGTCTAGGATCAATAGTTTTCTTTACAGATGGTTCAAGAATGAACAATCACGTTGGAGCAGGAGTAACTGGCCCAGGGATTGATATATCGATTGCTATGGACAGGTGTCCTACTGTGATCCAAGCTGAAATTCAAGCAATTCTGGAATGTTCTGTTATATGCTTGTGAAATATATGTATTATCTCAGACAATCAAGCAGTTCTTAATGCTTTAAAGTCAGCAACATGCACATCTAAGCATGTTTGGGAATGTGTTTAAGCACTTCAAAAATTGTCATTTCGTAATCAAGTCAATCTATACTGGGTTCCTGGTCACTGCGAAATTGGTGCTAATAAACGAGTCAATAAACTAGCAAGACGCGGTTCGTCTTATCAGTTCGTAGGACCTGAGCCCTTTTGTAGTTTATCTGCTTCATCTCTTAGAATGGAGCTCAAAGCCTGGGAATCTTCGAAAATGAATGAAAACTGGAACAACATTTTCACATCTAGCCGAGCGGTTCATTACTCCAAGTATTTCTATGGCTCGCAAAATACTTGATCTTTCTAGAAAAGATCTAAGCAGATATACTGGTCTTTTAACTGGTCATTGTCTGAGCCTCTATCTCTTGAAGGTGATTGAAAAACTTTAAGAGGATTCATGTTGCTTTTGTCGTATGGAAAAAGATGACTCGGAACATTTGTTATGCCACTGGCCGGTAATTGTAATTAAAAGACTTTATTTTAGATTAGTTCTTTGACAAAGGGCTAATAGAACCCTTTGATGTTTGGAGAACAAATCCCAGTACGATAGTGCAATTCATTCGAAATGTAATACCGTGCTGGGATAATGCTATAAGTCAAGCGTTGCCATTCCTAACAAAAGTGATACGTCACCTGAACGGAGCTAAGCAAAAGGGGATATTCACAATAGATCTAAAAAATGGTTGCAGTGATGAAAATACCCGATAAGGAATAAAAACAATTGCAATGCAGAAATTATGATCGTATTCGTGAAGAAGTGGGAATTAATAATGACCCAAGTATGGAAAAGAAAAAGAAATTCAGGTTTTGAAATTCTTTGAAAGATGTGAGCTCTATGACAAGATTTTATTAAAATTGTTTTCAAAGAGGCGGTTCATTCGGGGTTTAAAATCTCTATAATAAACCAAAAAAATAATAATCTTATTATTCTCAATTTACGGTTATTCAAGAGACTAGACGGGTTTTTTTTTGATTACTTAATTTCTTTATAATCAGGACTATCAGCCAAACCAGATTTTAAATATATTGGTTTCTATTCATAATAATATTTACTTACGTTTAATTACAAATATAAAAACAACAAATTTTTGATTGAGAGTGAGTGGCTTACATGAATTTCGAACAAAAACGTTATCCTTAGAAGCTTAATAGAAGGAGCATCGAATGATAAACCATAGCCAAACTATCATCTTGCTTCTGTACAGGATTGCTATTCTATTATTCATTATTCCTGGTCTCCACTCAATACATGCCTGTGCATTTCTTGCTACTTTGTCGTAAAGCATAACAAGAACTTTGTATTAATTATTAAGTTTATAATTCGAGCTGGGATGTGTATATTTCCCCTGCATCGACAAACTCCGAACGGCACGAAAGGAGCAAAAGCTAATGGATCCTCCCTTTCTCGATGTTTCGCGAGATTTCATTGCACTACTCCTTGGTTCTTTATTCCCTTATCTTGCCTTGGTCTCGAGTTCAGTTTTCAAACTTCATCCAACATTCCGTGGAAGCAAGAAACCTGTTGAATCTCGAATGTCGTGCACAGAAACATCAAGTACCGGGGGGCGTCCCTCTTGCGGTGAACCAACCAGTCTAGAGAGTAAACAGAACTCGGCTCCTTTCAGCTGATCCTTCGGTGCCCGCGGAAGTTTGCTTCGAAATGCAATCGACTCCACCGCCCGCTCGGTTGTATGGGTCGTATATGGGTCGTCCACGGCGACGAGGCGCCATCCATCATAATGTAGTGCATCCGCAACAACAGCCAGTATCGCCCCGCTTCTCTACTGGGAACTGGGTGGAAGGCGGGCGAACTGCAGCAGCAGCAACCCATTAATAACAACCATTTCGCGTGTAGTGCGCAGTTGGTACGTCGTGGAACGAGCACGGGGAGTTGGTTATGATTGTTGCTCAAGGACTACACCGTCGTCGTCGTCGTCGTCGTCGTCGTGGTCGTTTCTCGTATCCGGTTCAGGAGGTCGAACGTAGCCAACGTAAAATGTTGACGCTCTTGAGTGGTTTCTGTGGTTGGGGATCAATAAGTTTGTGTATGGTCTGAATCGAGGTTTTCCTTCGAGAATAAGATCTTTGGAGGCTTGATGGCGAGAGGTGTGTCCGAACATAGCCCCTTTTATGGCTAGAAGAAGTTTTCAAAGATAGTTATAGTATTGTAGAGCATGTTCATTGAAGAGCTGTTGGGCAACGTTTTGGTTGATTTTGATATTAATCTTCAATACATATTTGCAGGAGACATTTGGAGAATTGCTAAGAGTATTGAATAAATTATCCTCAAACTACAAAATGTTTTTGCATTCGACGGAAAGTTTCACCCTGTTTTTAAGAAAATTATTTCAAAATAATGATACCGAACTTCAAAAAATCGCATTGTCGAAAGTTGATTCCATTTTCAGTTTCCGAAGCTGTTAGCTGCTAATTAACATTCACTCAAAAAAAAGTGTCTTAACTCTGCGGCCAGCTGTCAATCTAACACTCGAATGACAGCGTATCATTTTCATAGGTCACTCACAAATCGCGGCCATGATCAACAGCATCCAGCATCCATGACAGGTGGACCAAACCGCCAAAACCACTAGATCGTATATTTCTCATCAACTCTACACACGGTCATTCTTCGACAATCGTCATGGACCATTAGGAATCCCCTCGCACGGCCACTCGGAATGGACATTCACCACACAACAATAACCCCACACCCCGCAAGGTCGCATTCCTTCTACCCGTGATCTGACATTTAGCGTTGAATCCAAAAGAAAAACCCCCGAACATCGAGAAAAAACATGATCTTGAAATTAGAGGAACTACTCTTGGAGAATTGATCGCGATCATGCATGTGTGTGTGTTTGTGTCTTTGAGAAGTTTCCTTTCACTTCGCTTGACTTCTCGGGGGATCTTTCCTCGAAATATGTAAAACTGGTGGGCTCACCTTCACCTTCAACGCACTTCGTGCTCGCAAAACGCGAATCGAATCTCATTGTTGGACGACCGAAGACGGCAGTAGCCCTTTCAAGCTGCGCTAAAAATAAACCCAGGAACTAAGGCAGACGTGCGTGCTCGTTGCTTGTGCCGCATTTTTGCTCCTCGGTTGGTAAATGCGAAAAAGAAGAAAAAAAAACTTTAATGTGCGGGAGCCATCGCAGCAGGCAAGGCAACATTGAACTGCTACAGGAAGGAGCCCAATTATATCAATTACTGCTGCTGCTGCTTGTGGTTGTTCAATTTCTAGGAACTTGTTAGCGTCGTCTGCCCGGCGCTATTGCCTTGTGGTTTTGCCGTAAATATCGATTCACGGTTTTCCGCGTCGGACGAGGTGTTTTATTCGGATTTCGTCAAGAATATTGGACCCTAGAATGTGCATAGGGGTAGTTACATAATCTCAATCAATGGGTCGTGAAATACCGTTGCACACTTCTTGGGCGATGCAATCGATACCACGACACCGAATGCTGGTGAGTTGCGGTCTGCCTCGGTGTATCGATTGCAATTGATGCACCCGAGCCAACCGACAGTCATTAATCATCGAAGATGATGGGTTGGCTGGCATTGTTGATTGATTCCATCGACGCAGGCATTGAAAATCAATCGGTCACAGACATAGGGTGGAGCAATTGTTCGGCAGTGTGGACCAATTCACGTCAATTGACGGTATTATTGTTTATTTTGCATCGATAAATGTTTGTATGGCTCTAAAGGGTGAGTCGATAATTATTGTGACACTTAGGATTGACTGGTAAATTGGCTATAATTACAGTGCTGGACGGATTAAACCATAGAGCAGATCAATTTTGTTATTTCCTTCGATATCTAAGCTGATTTATATGGCAGAGAGTAAGTTTCTTCTGTTCATACGGAAAAATTCTGCTGGCATGAAAAATCTAGAAATGGGCATGACTTGGTCAATGTTAAATAACTTATTGCTATGGCGGTATTTGAAAACGGCCTTTGATTTTATTCCTCAATTTTCAATACTTTGTGTGACAGAAGCTCTTATAACTCTCGATCGCCATTTTTGTCCGAATAGCTCAAACTTACAGCCGTCGGTTCATAATCCCGTTTCCAGCAATTTACTGACACATCTGCGTATTTTTTGGCAAACTCCAGCCGCTTCTTCTGGTTTCGCTTGCTAATGAAAGGCCGCTTGGACACCGAAAAGCTCTTTTTTCCACTGTCATTGAGCCGTCGACAAACAGTAGGTCGGTCAACACTTGATCGATGATTTTTTTGGATTTTGCCATGCTAATCAATCTTGACATCCTCACGGTGTGTTGTCGATTGATAACGTCCTTGCTTAGATACATTTTCACTATTCCTTGGCTTACTTCCTCCATATGAATTGCACAACCCCAAGTGAAACTGAGAATTTTATATCAATACTAGCTGATCCCGGTGCGAGCGTTGCTACGCCTGCAACTAAATGAATGAACATTACAAAGAACTGACGCTTTTTTTTTTTGAATGAGTTTTTATGACTAAAAGGGGTTTAAACTTCTATCAGAACATTCTTCTTACCCAGACAATACACAGTTTGTGGCTTAGTTACCTGAACAATTCTCAGGTTTGGTTGAAATTTGTGTTTGAAATCACCATAGAAACCTTTCTTGCATTAAAAAAACTCCGCATACCAATTTTAGTTCCATTTGCTTCATTAGTTCTCAAGTTATGCATAAATTCGTGTTTCATTTGTATGGGAGCCCCCACCCCACCTCAGAGCGCAGAGGGGTCTTAAACCACCATAGGAATATGTCTCTCCTTCAAAAAAATCTACATGCCAAATTTGATTCCATTTGCTTTATTAGTTCTCGAGCTATGCAGAAATTTGTAGTTCATTTGTTTGAGAGCCCCCCCCCCCCTTTCCCTTCCTACAGAAGCCGGAAGAGTCTCAAATCACCATAGAAACATTTCTTTCCTTCAAAAACCTCCATATGCCAAATTTGGTTTCATTTTCTTGATAAGTTCTCAAGTTATGCATAAATTTGTGTTTCATTTGTATGAGAGCCCCCCCCCCCCTTTCTGGACGGTGAGGGTTCTGAAACCATCATAGAAACCCTTCCTGTCTTTAAAACCTCACACATGCTAAATAAGGTTTCTTTTGCTTGATTAGTTCTCGAGTTATGTAGAATTGGGTGTTTCATTTGTATGGGAGCGCCCCTTTTCAGAGAAGGAAGGGGTCTTTTACTATCATAAAAACCTTCCCCGGCCCCAAAAATCCCTGCATGCAAAATTTCACGCCGATCGGTTCAGTAGTTTTCGAGGCTATTAGGCTCAGACAGACAGACAGAAATCCATTTTTATATACATAGATTTCGGAGAGAAAGGCCGTTTTTACGATTGTGAATCGCCATTTTTATTACATCAAGCGAAACCCGTTTCCCGGACATTTTAAACATAAGAAATACTCACGTAACCAATTTCGGTGGGAAAACACTGCAACTGTCAAAGAATGCAGTGCTGCCAAAATAACAAAACTAGCTTTAATAATGGCATCGAAAAATCCGATCTTTGGTTTATTTTGTTTATGAAAAAATATCGATTTTAATATAAAAACAAATTTGACAATAACAAAATATTACTTATAAAGATTTACGCCTTAGCCTTGGATCTGTCCAAAGAGAACAATATGACATGTATTGCCTTTTCAGGCCTAGTATATAATATATGTATTTTGTCCAGTACTGTACCGCTGTAAACAAATGTTTTACAGTAGTTCAGTATGTGTATCAGCTCACATAACTTTGATACATTTTAGGGTTTTGAGTAAATTTTAGGAGTTTGAGTAAAATGCTCGACGTTTGCGTCTGACGCCCTCCATCAAAGCCTGTACAGTTCCACTTAATCATCATTTCGTTTTTTCTTTTGCCTAATTTTTGATCTTCCGTAGTCCGCGCTTGGCCCAACATTTTTCATTCGAACGGAGTTCAGGACAGTTTGGTGGGTTCATGTCTTTTTATTTAAAATTTCACAAAATTAGCTGCATACCGTTCCTGCGTGCTGTCTCTAAAACTTCAAAAGCAGTTTTTGTAGGCAATCAATTTTGTAAATTCCACTATTTATCCTGCATTTGGTTACGAATGGTCCAACCCGTTTGCCAAATCCGGAACTTGAAAGTGAATTTAGACAGAATCTGCCTTTTGAAACGGTCATCAACAGTAAACTTATCCTTACTCGTGAAAAATTCCTGTTCCTGCTACTTCTTACAATCTACTTTGATGAAGGTCTCATAGTCAAGGACGCAGTACTGGTATTTCGTTAGCAGCTTCGTGTAAAGTTTCCTGGCACGCGTTTTGGCAACACTCAGCTGGTGTTTGTCTTGATTTGAGAAGCTTTGTACTTTGAACGTTTTCAATCCGGATAGTTTTTTGGCCCTCTGGACAAAACTTCCCGAGTAACACATTTTCGTGATTTTATGTTGAGTAAGTTTCTTTATAACCAAATCTAGTCATACTAAAGTATTTTCATCCGTTTTAAAACTTGTGTGTTGCTTGGGTTGGCGAAGCATGAAGTGTTTTGTCCAAGTCTGGCATTAAAAAGTACAGATTCCGCTTGAAAAAACCAATCAACGCTTTCGAGGTTTTTACACGCGTTGTTCCTGGTTTTCGCCCAGCTCCTGGCTTGTGGTCCACCACACCCAAAAGTTGAAAAGGTGACAAAAAATGCAATTGCAGTTTTTGCAATCATATCTTGAGATATCCGCATCATTCAGAAAAGGCCATTTTGCCCATCATGATCCACAAAGTGCTTTATGGTATTAACGAAGCCATGCAACTGTGTGCAAGCGGTTGGCAGCACACAGATTCACAGATTCACATATTCACCGTCAACAACTTTTCAGTATGACAATACCACAGAATGTCACAACGCTCCTGGCCACTGTTAGAAATCCGCTGTCAAGTGTTCTATTTTTATTTCCACTCGCCATTACATTCCGATCTCCCTCTCTTCAAGTTTGCCCTTCTTTATGAAATAAACAAAGCCGTGCAAGTGTGTGTGAGAGACATTTGTTTCATTGCTGTATCGCTGAGTGCCTCGACAATCGAAGCATCTGCTGGGCTTTCATACCATTCATTTCATCTTGTTAAAGTGGCTGAATGTTTAAAAGTTAGAGCCATGACGCAACCGGCCTCGGTTCGATTCTCGGTTGCGTATGGTAGTCGTTTTTTTTTTTGTAAATCATTGAATTTCCGGACGCCAGTGTTATACTAATCACTGCACAACCTCACTCACACATTGATTTTTTTCAAAACGAATTGATGTGTTGCTTTTTTGCCCACGACCAATGTTGCATTTTTTCTCCAAGTTACGATCCATTACGAGAAATGAAACAAAATCATGCGAAATTGCATTAGAATCTTGCTTTTTTATTTTGGGTGTAGCATTCGTTTCTGAATTGCTTTAAAAAAAACTAACGGCGCCTATTGTGTAGTGATAAGTGGCATTACCGCTCACCCTAGTTGGTCTGGTATCGATTTCAATCGAAGCCGCTGGAATTAACTGAGACGAAAATTCTCTGATCACTTCTACCTTCGGAAGGGGACTGAATCCATTGGTCCCGGCCCATGTGTTGATGGGCTCGATATGTAGAGTCCAGGTCGTCTCCCTGGTGCAGCGAAGCAGCTCCAAGCTGTAAGTCACGTAAATATGAAACAACAACAACAACAACAACAACAACAACAACAACAACAACAACTTCTAGAGAATCCTCAAAAGAGTCGAATGTTGTTTATTAAATTGTTTCTGCAAGGCGCGATGTGACAACCCAGGATTTGTCCATTCATTCGCGAATGGTTTGCTGATTCTCCCACTTCCACCGGGAATCTCACTGACAACTGCACAACCGATCGGATGAAAACAATACACTCGCAACATTTTGTTAATTTCGGTCAAGTATGAAAAAAGTTACGCAAGTTTGAACATGTAGCAATAATTATTGGCTCACCCTTTATAGTGTGTTGTTTCCTATCGAACGATTGTACACGAATCCTCGCAAACGAAAAATTGTAGAAAGAATAAACGAGGAAAACGGAATCATGCGAACCAAATTTTCTTTTTTACGTTGTACCTGAATGAATGCGCCACTGAACGAGATTAATTTGATGAATTTGATCATAGCAGGGATACGGTTTAAGGGGAGATATATAGTTAGAATGACCAAAAGATTAAATTTTTTTTGCTTGTTGAATTGAAAATCATCTACTAACTGTAAATGTAATTAATGTATTTTTTCTGGGTTAGCAGGTTTCAGATCAAAACCGCGACCAGGAGAGCCGGTACAAGCAAAATACAACGACTTTTTCAACGCACTCTAACAGCCGCCATTTTGTTGAAAAAAATATTTTTGTATACTGCATGGATACACTTATAATTGTTAAAAACTTTCGATTGATTAGAGTAAAAACTTCCCCTTGAATTTTTTTTTCTCAAAAATGAGTTTTTTCCTTATTAACTGTATATCTGTATCCCCCTTAATATGAAGCCTTATGTTTTTATGTTGCATTGGATTACTTAACACCATGTTAGATCATTATTTAAAATGTTAAATTATGTTTAAGGTATGATTTGAAGAAATGAGTGAGATTCAGTTCATTTCGCTCAGCTGAATCAAACTGAATGCAATCGTTAATGATTTAGCGGGTAAAAAAGGCACTGAAAAATCGTCCACACTGGCCCAGTTCGATTCATTAAGTATACGATCAGCAGCCAGTTTTACTCAATTCTGTTATCTACGAATAGAATGAAATAAAGGTTGTACGGAATCAAATTGCACCACCTTTTTAACCGTCGGGTATTTTCAATTAAAATTTGGGGTGGAATTAGTTCAACGTGTATGTTTCACTAGCAGATGTGCAATCGTTGCGAAGATGGAGTCGGAAGAACAGCAGCGGCACAAAGAAATGTTGCGCACGTACCTCAAAAATCCGGATCTTTCTCATCATGCCACCAGCAGGAAGCTGGGAATGGTACATTCTACGGTGTCTCGTGTTTTAATCGGTACCACGAACGTTTGACCATCGATCGGAAAGAAAAAAGTGGCAAAAATGGATCTCCGTATAGTGTTAAGGATCACAAGCGGGTAGTTCAAGCTTTCAAGAGGAATCACAACAGTTCAGTTCGGATGTGGCGACGAAACTGAATCTAACCAAAACTTTCGTGCAAGATGCAAAAGCAACAAAGTCAAAAACGCGCTTAATCCGGCAGCTTCCGGGGCTCCAGCTTTTCACTGTTCATCATAAATTCGATGTCCCTGCCCAAGCAACATTTCTGGTTTTATCATGGTTTTATAGCATTCTTGAAGTCTAATTTATGATCTTCAGAACCCTTATAAAACCAAAATTGTTACTTGGGTGAGGACGTTAGAAAGCAGAGGATGTCAAAGTTTGCCAACAACTATTTGATTTGGCATGCAATTTGCTCGTGTGGAAAGCGGAGCACCCCTTCGTGACAACTGGAACGGTCAATGGGCAGGTGTACCTAAAGGAATGCCTCAAAAAGCGTCTACTTCCACTTCTGAGGTCACACGATGTTCCTACGATTTTCTGGCCGAACTTAGCATCGTGCCATTACTCGAAAGAGGTTTTGGAGTAGTACAAGGCTAAGGAGGTCAATTTGGTGCCGAAGCATCTCAACCCCCGAACGCACCGGAACATCGGCCAATAGGGTATTATAGGGGTATGTGGATTATAACATTGTTCGATAGTAAATATAATAATATACCGGCAGTTAAGTTTTTTGTTTAATTCTGACATGTGTAACTTGTCAATTTCAAAATATCATGAAAAAAATTTGAATGCAAGACAACACCATCCTATTTCACCATGAAACACGCTACAAAAACAGACTACCTAAACCAACGAACCAACCATTGATTTCTAGCATACATAAGTTGACATTTATGTCATAATGGGAGCCGTTTTAAAGTGCCGGGAGACCCCGTTACTGAAAATAAATGTCACTTTGTAAAACTGGATGTCGGTTTGTGAAAATATAAATGATTATAAAAATCGAGAAAAAATAGTTGAGATTCATTAAAAATATGTTTGTGCTAGGAAGAACACCCATCATCGATACAGATGGAAAAAACATGTTTTTTTTTAAATAAAACCCCCTATTGAAAAGCACTGGGCCATCATGAAGCAGGCCCTTCGGAAGCATCCTAAGGAAGTGAAATCGGAGGAAAATATGAAAAAAAATTAAATTGCCACGCAAAAAAAAGTTGGTCCAGATGTTTTTCATGACCTTATGAGTAGTGTAAAGAAGACGGTTCGTGCATTTGGACATAGAATTGTTATTGAATAAAACAAACACCAAAAAATATTCATAACATGTTTTTTTTACTCCCTGAAAGTTTGAAGATGATTGGTTGAACGGGCGAATTTTGCCGAATATTGGGAGTTGTGTCGCAATTTGATTCCATACACCATTTAAAAGGAAACCAGAACTTATGTTTCTATCGAACACTCAAAAAAATCGACACGTTATTTCCACGTGAAATTTCACATAACTTTCACCTGAATACGTAACCAAATCTTCTGCAGTCAAATCAGGTGAACTTTACGTGCCAGTGAATTGTACGTAAAAAATCACATAACAATTATATGATTTTCACGTAGAATGTGGATTTACGTGGAAATGACGTAGCACTTACGTGAATTCTACGTGTCTAGTACTGGTTTTTGGCAGTGAAAGAAAATTACGTGCGTTTCACATGGAAACAACGTGACGATTTTTTTGAGTTTATGTTACATCAATGTGAAACTGATTGAAGCTGAGTCAATCTTTAAAGTCAAAGAACAGCTAAACATAAAGGCTGTCGACAGACTTATTGCACCACACAAAAAAATATTCCGTGAACCAAATATTTGATATTCTAGAGTAGTTTTTAACGGTTAGTTGAGTTACATTTGTTTCTTATAAGGGAATTTCCATTAATTACGTCACGCAAAAATTGACTTTTTTAACCCCCCCTGCCCCCCTTGTCACGGTTTTTGTATGGACCTCCAATTTTTTTTGTATGGATCGTCACGTTTTCTCAAACCCCCCCTCCCCCCTTACTGCGTGACATAATTAATGGACCTTCCCTAAACGAATTATGTACAAATGTCCTGAGTTTTCCTTATTAAGAAAAGAAAAACGTTATCCTAGGTTAAAACATTTGTGATTGTCATCTTTGGTGATAACTAACCGTTGTTCTGGTCATTCTCGACGTTTACAAGTTCACGACATTCGGTAAAATTTAATTTACTATTTATTATTTGGTTAGTTATTTTTCGACTCTGCTCCACTTCACCGATAAAAACCAACCAAAAACAAAATAGTACATGTTCACGGTGATTAAACCCAGTTTTTAAAATTTAATGTAATTTAATTTAATGATCCCATCCGGAAATGAAGCCGACCGGCAGACGTAATCGAATCAAGCACCAACCACACCTCCATCAAGCCCTCATTAAAACTTTTTCATGTTGATATTCCTATCCGGCAAACATTGTAATCGAAAGAGCCATTGAAATTTTCGGGAAAACTCACGAAAATACAACGCCCTTGTGCCCTGGGGGAAGCATCCAATTATTTCCCATAGAGCGCAGAATTTCATCATCAAACAACAAACAGCGGCGCACATTTCTTGGAATTCAACAATGTAACATCGAGATAAAAGCCTTCACCTCGCAATTTCGGGCCCACTTGTTGCGCACATGTTATCAACATGAAAGAATATCTCGGTATTTCCCATAAATCAGTCCGCCAGCAGGCATCATTTCCGGTGCAATTTTTATCAGCCTTATTCTTCTAAAAAAAACACTGATCCTTATTTATTCCACCATTAACCTGATTAGTGAAATGTGACACGTGACGCGTTGGAGTCCAATGCTTGACTTGGGTGGCAACGTGAGGTGGAGTGGGTGCTTCTTTTAATCACCTCCATGTTTACATTTCTTCCTTTTCGGACACTTCACCCAGCGAGTTTTACGAGTCAAAGTTCTACAGTTCTGTAAAGTACACACTTTTTCCATTCAACTGCAGCAGCGGCAACAGCAGCTGCAGGTGCAGGTCGTAAATCTCACCGAGTGTTTCCACTTGTTTTGTTGGTTGGTTTTTGTTTATGAGACACCTTGGTATCGGGTTGGGCTGGTGTTTGATTGGACGGAGAATGAAGGAGGAAAATGAAATTACTTACTTTGGCGCAGAGGCGCCTGCTTGGATGAATCATGTTTCATTTTGCAGGGATTCCGAATGATTCGGAGTTATTTTCTACAATAAAATTGAAATTTGCATCAGCCAAAAAGATATGAAATGGCCCAACTTTGTAGTAAATAGTTACAAATAGTGGGAAAGTTCAATTTCCAATCCCCTTGAAACACTTGCCATGCATCTAGCTCCCTTCCATTCAGCAAATGAACATGACGCCAACGGGTCGCTCCGTAGTTGGCAACCTATAATTCAATGAACTTGAAACCGGTGACCGCCTCCCTGCATCGTCGTCCTGACCAAAGATTGCGCAATGTTGTCGCCGTAGTCGTCGTCGTCGCCGGCCGTGCTGATTGCAAGTTCACAGGTCTCAAGCCCAGGTCTGAAACTGGATCACCCCGCAACCGGATCAACCAATCAATGCAAACTCTCGGTGACCCAGTGTCCGGTTTTGCTCCTACACGGGGATCAGGTGTTGTTATTGAAATTTCCCCTCTGGTCCCCTGACTACTCACTGGTGGACTCGCTTGCCTGACGATGTTGTTGCCGCAATGTCACAACAAGGGTTTCAAATGGATTTTTTGCCCGGTGTTTTAATTTGCTGGTTGGCGTGGCTAAATAGCCTTCGTTCAGCAATGAAATTAGGTCTCCATGGTAGAGTCTTGTTCGCTCGCTGCTTCTCAGGTTGTGGAAGGCCAAATCCATCTAGCAGTGGAAAATGTTCTACGGATTTTGTGGTTTTGGAAATTATGTCGTGGATCGTGATTGGTTTTTGGTAAACCTCTCGTGTCGAACGGAAAGAACATGTTTCCTACGCATTGAGGTGCTATTTCTGAGATGTGGCCCGAACGCACGCCACCAAGTGGCAGTTCGACTTTGAAACATTGAACGGATTTTTTGTTTTCGGTGAAGGAGAATTCCAATCTTAATTGACTGGAACGGTGGCATTATTGCGGTGCGTGTGTTTAGCTTCTGATGTTGTTATTATTTGTCATGTTGCGTGTATCTGGCTGTCTCCGGCTCAATTATGAACCAACAAAGGCAAGGGCACGTTCGGTTCTCTAGAACCGTCTCTCGAGGGTTCACGTAAATCAATCAATTTGTTCTGTTTGATGGTTTCAATTTCCTTTTCCATCAGTCGATTGGCGTCTGAAGGATGAACCGTGCGTATTTTTTCGGTGCTGATGTGGCATCTCAGCTGCAATGGGGGAAGGTTCGAATTGGTCATATCATTGGGTTTTCGGTTGATGGTAGAAAAAAAATCAGAACATAACAACTCATGTCATACTCCGGGCATACAAATTCACGATGACAATTGCTGTTGACAGTGTAATTATAGCTGTTGGTTAAGGGCTGCACAAAGCACCCGTTAGCTGGGACCAATTATCATAATCATTGTGAGCTGTAGATAATGGATTGAGTAACTAACCATTTGTTGTGTAACCAACTTACTGGCTTAGAACAAAAGAATTATGGGGAAGGTTATTAACATGTTTCTTTATTCGAAAGCTATATAACTCAAGTTTGATCGAATTGCATTAGGACGCCAAATTGATAGTTTTATGTGTCATTATTGGATACAGTTTTTATCTGCTTTGAAAGTTATCTTTTTGATAACCTCATATTTGGATTATATTTTAACTGCCACAAGCGATTGATCAAGATCAAAATCTTGGCAAAACTTTCAATATATATATTTTTTTTGGGTTTTCTTCTTGGCAGAGAAATTGTGATGCATGATGATATATACTTCCACCCATTGACGCAAGGGATTGTCAAAATACACAGAGCAGTGCAAAATAGACAAGTGTTTCACCCTATTTCAAGAGTGCGTCTCCTGTTTCAGAAGAGCGCTCAAAACGAACTTGTGAGAGATTTCGTAGCAGCACGAGAGACTGAAAGCCGCACATGCAATTCTCTTTCAGTGATAAAGAGTTATGCACAGTGCTTTACTCTTTGCTTTGGCTCATGCTTTGGTAAATAGTATCATTATCAAAATTTTTGATTTTAGGGGGTTCATAGAGGGAAAATGTTATTCAAATATTAATTCACAAACTAGTCGGGCCTACTGCCGTATCTGTTTTTCGCACTTGTATTTGCACAGAGACGACAAGGGAGAGTGTTAGCAATGGGGAGTTGGCATTCTCACTCGCCCTATCCAGATTGCTTCAATTGGGTGCCCTGATGGTCCCTCCAATTCATATGAAATATTTATATAATAGTGTATATATTTATGCAAATTAAACATACTACAAGCAATTGCATCTCCTATATATAATCTTCATTCTTCATAGCCTAAAATACATCATCCCAAATTTCGATAACCTGAAACCAATTCATATGCAAAAAATAACAACAAAAAAAAGATATATTTAACTAATCATGTTTTTTGTTGTTGCATGAAGCACGTTATCAATTATAGTGTTTGAAAATTAGAAATATCCTTCACAGATAAAAAGAAACATTGAGTTTTCTGCGTTATCTAATGCACATAAAGGAAATCCTAGATTTGGCATAAAAAAAAGGGAATATTCCATGTAAATTTAAGCCCGATAACGCCTGAATATAGCTTGTTGTATGAAAGATTGCAAACATTGTTGTATGGCGTATGAAAGGTTGCAAACGATTTCGTTATTTACGCTTCCTTTGGCTTGGAATTAATCGAGGGGTAATTTTACACGATTGTTAATATTACTTATTTTTTTCTGTGTTCTTATCAACATGCAACCCTAGAAGTGGGCAGCAATTTATGCTAGAACCTAAGATGTGAAGAGAAAGTATTGATTCGTCCGTTAGCTTACGGAAGGTTGTCAAATTGAATAGAAGTAAAAAAAAAGATGAAACATGTATTTTGCCTCTATTTCCCGTAATGTCCTTCCATGTTGTTAGGATGTATCTAAGGCAGGGATGATCCCAAGCGCACTGCAAGTAAGAACCTAATGTGAATAGTAAAATTCTAAATGTAACCTCCAGGCACATGATCCTCTGTAGTAGGTTGAAAAAATACTTGATGTGAACTGGCTTTAAGCTTCGGGTCTTAACCAAGAATCCCTACTGAGCCCTTACTGCGCGACAAGCCGGCCAGTTCAGCGGAAGGGTTCTTGGTACAGAAATTGTTATAACAATAAAATTACAGGGCTAGTGAAATTTCGAAAATTTCAACATGCAATTTCAATAGCATGATAGCAAAAGCAATTTGACAAGCGTTCCTGTGTGTTGCAGAATTTATTTTCTCTTTCTTATATTATATTTGAATGGTTGTTGTCGGGTAAATTTGCTACACTTTGCTTCACTTCTATCATTTACATTCTACTGTTTGGTTAGAGTGATGTTGAATGCGATTTGGAAGGCGGTTTTAAAGAAAGGAGTTCCCGGTTCCCTGTACTTTAGACCGGTTCAATTAGGCTGCGAAAGACCGAGAAAACGGCTTTGGCAAGCCAAACTGATTGTTCATAGCCAGCAAATGGACGGGTCGAATGGCTGAGAATGATCTTTCATTTGCTCATAACATCTTTATAACAACTTGTTTCTCAACCTAACTAAAATCAACGATAAAACCGGTAAGGAAGGCACTTTATGGATGTGGCTAATAATTCCCCCTTCATTTCAGCACCACCTGCAGCCAGTGGCGTCTCTTCCTCACTGCATGTTCAATCTCTTCTTCAACACATACAATATTCAATGCTCATTTTAGCATAAATAGATTCTCAAAAACTAGTCCATCGTTAACCATCTTGTATAGTTTTTTTCGCGAGGAAATATGCATGGTTATGCAAGCTCCTGCACCGCTCGTTAAAATCTGTAGGCTTTACTACGCTTTCGTGACAGGTTTGAAAGCGGTTTCTACGATTCGAAACGGTTGATTTCGATGGAATGGACGATTTCTCGATTGAGACGAAATTATTCAAGAATTAAGACACTAACCTCGCTCCAACAACTGTATCATGCATCCTATCATACGCTAACGACCAGTTCGTACGCATTAAGTTCAGTCGTGACCCACCAAAGCCAGCCTGGTCTAATGCCGATCTAAACTCCTCAAAAGAATGAAGCAAGCTGCTCTCCGGTGACGCAGCAAGTATCGTACTGACTCTACGAGACGATGTATATGAAGTTGAACACCGAGTACAAGCAACTCAACAATCATTTGTTTGACACCAATCAAGTTCCCATACAAAGCCGCCTAAAAAAACAAATCAAAGTTTTTGGCACTACGTGTATGGCCAACGAACGGAATCTGAACTACCCTTCAGGGTGATCAACGTTCTGATTGAAGCCGACTCCATACCGGATGTCACAAATATGTTTCGCTCCTGAATTCTGCAACGTTTTCGCCAGTGAACATTTCACTGATGTAGACGCAGCCACCTCAAATATTTCTTGGCTCACCGGTTCTTTGTCCCAGTTCGTTGTTATCGATGACATGGTTGGTCCGCTGCAAAAGAAACTAAAATCTCACTGGCCTAGCTGGCATCTCTAGTGTTGACAGGTTGTTTGGATACACTGGCCAAACCACAAGCGTTCGTATATATTCGTCATCCCTTGCTTCTGGTGTATTTCCGGACGGTTGGAAACAGTCATATGTTTCCATTGTTTACGAAGGGCTGCAAGAGAAATGTTGCGGAATTACCTGCTTCGTCGGATTCATGGTGGAGCTCGGTGAACTTTTTTGAATCAATAATAAAAGTTTGACTTGGGTTTTCTGCGGATTTATTTCTTCACGAATTCAATATGCCGATTTTTAAAACGTGATCAAAATGTATACACTTGATGAGCAAGATATATTTTACTAACCTGGGCTAGTGTTCTCCATTTGATTTAGATCGATGGCACTGATCATTAAACCTTTTTCACGTTAAGATGAAAAACAGTTCAAACACGCCGACGAAATTTGAATTTGTTTGCTTTTTATGGCATCTGCTCACTTCCCACGCATGTTGTAGTGGTTGTGATGCATTTCCAAGCTCCTGACCAATGCTTGTTTACGTCGCAAGATGGCAGCTATAATTATTTTTGAGTGTTGGATTTACCGGAATAACAATACATGAAACTTGATTTTTGTCTGTGCAGGGCAACGCGCATTGTGTGTTGTTGTCAAAGCGTCGTTGCAG
>JASCZW010009674.1:0-40994 GCA_034211315.2 Aedes japonicus | reverse complement strand
CTGCATTACTTGCTTGCTTTATCGATTCAATTAAGCCAAATTTAGATCAGATCGTGTATATCATCTGTTCAGCTTAACTAGTGAAATCGTGATGCCCCAAAAGTTCAAGAAATCGAAAATTACGCGAAAGTGAACAACTATAAGTTGATAAATATTATCTCAATTGCTTAGCATTACATCGGTCATCCTAATAGCAACATGATTTTGTTGATTATCGCTTCACATTTGGTACATAGGCCGAATGAAGAAGCTTGCCTAACATTACATCCCTTACCCTATCAATAATCAATTTGAAACTAGTGATATGAAATTGGTTAACTGTTGTAGAATCTCTTGGTTCAAAGTACACTATGTGGTCTGCACCTTGAAATACATCCTTGTGCTCTTCAGTACATGAATGTTTGTTTTTGTCTTGATTCTCTTTTTTATTTTAACAGAATATTTTAGGGTATGTTGGTGTGAGTTATGTATTAGGGTTGAATCATTCAGCTTGGGACCGATGTGCTGGTACTATCTGAGCCAAAAACTATATGAATTTTCTCCTACAAATGACCTACACCAGAACATGCGCCTTTAGAATGATTCACTTCTTCCAAGTGATGGTCTTCTGTTGGTTCTTTGTACAACTTTAGCTAACTTCGATTAATCACAAAGTAGCAACGTATGTCAATACGTCATGAACATGCTCAACAGCATCCTTACTGTTGGTTTAAATCAGTCTAAAGCGGCTCTGACCCTTGTTAAAAATTGCATTGTTTTCCCCAATGAAAACCCTTCATCAAATAGTAGCCTCAACAGCATCTTTACTGTTCGTTTGATTTTGTTGAGACCACTCACAAATTTTGATGGTGATTTACGTTGAGAAAACAATAAAAAATTGTAAAGCTATATAGCCAATAAAAACCAATTTAGAGCAAAGGCTCTCAGCAAATCTCAGAAACCAGAAACATTCAGTGCTGCAAACATGTGATGAATGTTTGATACTTGAAATTTTCATGATTTCTAAAATGTTTGCTTCAAAAAATCGAAGAAGTGATGAAAATATGCTGTGGTGGTGAAATTCTAAACTAACAGTAATTACCTCAAGCAGCACAAAACCGTCAGCAGCTGGATTGTGATTTGATAAAGCTTCTAGGGATGCATTAGAGACCACTCATAAAGTGTGATAGGGTTTACTTTATAGACAAGGATATTTTGAATTGCAAAATAACCAACAGATTTGCTAGCTTTATTGAGAAAACAATACAAAAGTCGAGCGGCAGTGCAAACCCATTTAAAGCATCAGGAAGGATGCTGTTGGAGACGCTCACAAAATCTTAAGGTATTTTTACATTGGAAAAGCAAAGCAAATTTTTAAATAACTCCTGAAATCTTCAAGTCGATGAATAAGTGAAAAAAATTAGAAAAACTTGGACCGAATTTCAAATGAATTATTTGATTATTTTGAGCTCATTTTTTTCCTCTGGACTGTAATCACAAATCGAACTTTTTGGAAATGCATGTATGCATGGATGCAAAAGATGGCATGCGAAACTGTATTAAGCTGAAAAAAAATGAAAATAAATAGTAAACTATTGAATGTCTTAAACTTCTTTAGGTGACGGGGTAAAAATGATCCGGAATGGATTTTAAAAATGCTATAATTTTCTAAAATAACTATCTAGACGTTCGAATTTTCTAGACTTTTCTAGATCATAGAAAGGTACGTTTCTGCATCAAACCCATTTATTTTGAATCATAGAGGGTAGAGCTGTTTAGTGTAATACCATTTTTTTATATTTTTGAAGGGCTGTTAAAAATAAGTAACAAATAAGGTGTTTCGGGTCATATCGACCCAGACTTCAAACTCACATTGTGGAATTTATACATATGACGAAAATTTAAAGTGTCGCAATCAAAATGCTTATTAGAGTTTTAATTTTGAATATCTGGTGAGTACCGACAATTTTTACCTGATTGACCACATGGAATCTGTAAAGAAAGATGACATGGTTTGCCACGTTCCTTAAGGTGGCGACAGATACAAATTTTCATCAAAACATGTTTTTCGACGGCTCAATCTTCAAAAATTTTCATGAATAGTCTACAACTTGCCCTCAACTAGTCTCCTTCTAGTCAAGCTATTACCCAATGAATATATTAGCCATTCCTGGATAATCCGGATGCAGCAGGAGAATCGTAAAGGAGGGGAAAAGTACAGGTTTTTACCGAATAATTCTTTTCGACGGCTCAAACTTCATGATTTTTGTTGAGAAGTCTACTTCTAGCCTAGAAATGAATCAATGAGCATATTGGCCATTCTAAAACAACCATTGGCGACAGGAATTGGCCCACTTTCGAGTTAGCCTCATACTCTATGCCGACGACATGAAACATGATGTTGTAGCCAAGGCTTTACATTTTCACGGCATATTCACTTTTTTGCGTTCACTTCTCATATATAGCCACTACAACGGTTCCAAGAAAAGTTGGCAGCTTCTGCCTCACCTTACACTACATATTTTTACTACGATGTTTTTGCTAAATTTACCATGCTTCCTCCCATTTCCGACTTTTTGGATCAGGTTTGTCAGTTAAGTATGTAGAATTAACGTTTTAATAATGATTCATTTGCCGAAGATCAAAATGAGCAGAACAAGAGATAATCTTTCCAATTTTTGGGAATTTAAAAAAATCAAAATCGATATAAAAAGGATCGATCTTGTAAAGATCAATCCAAGATCACCCAATCTATCTTCTCATGTGAATAAAGGCAACTTTCATTGGTCCAAATCTAGGCTAGAGGTAGACTATTCATGAAAAATTATTAAGTTCAAGCCGTCAAAAAGCATGTTCTCACAAAAATTTGTATCTTTTGACGCCTCACGGATTGTGGCAAAACATGCACTATTCTGGCACACTCTTCCTTGTGGCCAATTTTGTTAAAGAGAATAGCACTTACCAGAAACTAAAAATCAGGGATTCTTATATGCACACCTTATTCGCCACAAAAAGGTGATATACTACAGTGTGCGAAGAACCTGTGTTTTTTTTCGGATGACGATAAAAAAATGCTAAGACAGATAATTGCTTTTGATAAATTTCCCATGGAAGGTTATTATTTAAGCATACTTGCAAAAAAAATCTTCGGCCTTCCGGCAGTTAACCGGTACATACGTGTGGGCATGTTTTTGATTTCTTTATTTGTTTTATTCATCAATTCCTCCTCAGTTTTCGTGACAAAACTGTTGGAGTAGATCTTATGCATCAGGTTGGCCTAGAAAGTCTCGATGGAACGCGGCTGGGGGACGTTGGGCGGGTTCGCCGACTTGAGTACCACATCGATATTCAGCCGCTCCATCTCCTCCAACGATCGCTTCGAGTAGTCGGCTGGCGTCGGCCAGAACACCACGTCTTCACCCTGATGGTAATTCTTGATGAACGACGCAGCTTCCGGCAGGCATTTCGTACTATAAATTTCCCCGTTCACGCCTAGTCCGGAGCGAAAGATGAGCGGTTTTGACATCCCCTTTTAGGCAACAGCAGCACCTTCTTGGAGAACTTGGTGTGTGAAATGAACTTCACCTCCTGCCAGTCCTTGCCATCCAGGGTTTGGTCTCGTCATCCATCAACATCGCCACGTTGCGATTTGCCGGGAAAATCGTGTTGATCATCTTATTCAGCCGCTGCCGCTGCGTTATTGCCTGCAGCTCCGAAATCAGTGGACGCGACTTCCGCTTCCTGACATGTACGTTTATGTTCGCCAGGTACTTTTTCACTGTTTAGCTGGTTGAACCGACCTCCCGGCCAAGCGCACGCAGCTTTGTAGCCACTTTTCCCTCGGCCTTTCTGTTCAGCATCTTTTGGAGCTTCTTGTCACTTAGGGTCGCCGGCCGTCCGGAACCAGTCTTTCTTTCGATGCTCTGATTATTGTCTAATAGTGGCAAGATGTTGTAGATGCCGGAACGGGTGTATCCGGCGTCCACAAAGTGCCGCACGATGTCCGTTTTAGACACGGTAGGGTTCCGTTCTTTGAACGCGCACACTTCTGATCGAAGTTGTTTCACTGTTTTTGCTATTACGGTTAGATTTCGAATGATAGAGCTGTCAAATTTTGTCTACTAACTCATGGGTTACTATGATTGATGCTTCAAGGGCTGGTTTTGACAGTGCGGGTGAAGATAAACCCATGAGAAATCGGCAATTTTCGCCAATTTTTTTTTAATGCGAACGCATTTGTTTGTCTGTCCACGGTCGTGTAATTTTAAGAGTCTTAAGCCATAAAACTAAATCCGCATGACCTACTTTTCAGCTCTCAATGTTATATTGCATCACAGGACATTATTTTGCATCATATTGTGATAGCTTTCAAGTGACAACCAATACTTTTTGTATTTGCATCTATTTTGACATAAAATTCAGTTATTTATTGGTTTTCAGGACAAAAAGTTTGAATGTTTTATTTTAATCTAACTTTCTCATAAACTTGCACTATTTTTAAGAGCGTGGATTATTGAAACGGTTGAAGCTGGGCAAAAAGGGTTTAAAGGGCAGTTTTTCAAAACACATGCTGTAATGTATAGGTCACACAAATACATTACAGCATATGTTTTCTTTTAACATTTCACATTTCAATCAGTCTAACCAATAATAAAATCGGAATTGTGTTTTAATTTGTATGAGATGTATATTTGATAGGGTGTAATTCGAGCATGAGATCGAAATAACACGCCGTGGCAAAGACCATTGTCCAACTTTTCATGTGCACAATCTCTATCATTCTCGGAGCATTGTATTTGATGGAAACGAATGTGGAAACCAGAACAATGCAGGAATCAAAAGTGATAAATGTTTTTATGACGCATTTTGTTTCGATTGTTCTTGGTTTTCGTGTCCCCATTGATCGTTCACGTACTTCTATAAACTTCCCCGTCATGGTTTATGATCCTTTTCAGGTCCGTCCCATCCAGTCGCCATTCACTGGTGTCATAATCATGCTTTGAGTCCGCTCCCAGTGATAATGCACGTGGGTGATGCCATACACACAAAGGCGAGTGGTTTGATGGGCAGGTCCACTTGGCCACAGTTAACGCCCCACGATTGATATCAAACACAAAACAAATTGGATGACATGTGGATTAATGACGCTCGTTCGTGCGATATTTTTCTTAGGCTAGGTTCCATGGATTAGCAAATTTATCATCGGAGTAACCTTTATGGATAGTGGTTTGAATTGTCACCTCAATAGAACAATCACCTGACTTAAAGAATACCTAAAGGGGTTAATCATGAAACGACATAATAAGACTTAAATTATTGATATTTAGAAATTTGAAATTTTGAAATTTCACACAGTTGAATATTTAGTATTTTTAATTTTTATAGAAGATCCTCATATAGCTCATATGGTAAAAGCGTGTCTACAAAGCTACACCATGCTGGAGGGGGCTGGGTTCGATAGATTTCAATAGAACTTACCAGACTGAATGCAGACAGTGAAACACCCAAGACATAATCTCATCGCTGTTAATGAAATTTCCGCTCGTTCGCATGAACCAACTCCGATGGAAGCATCGTGAAATCATAGAATATGAACATCGACGTGTTTGGTTTTTATCCAACCAACGCCGAAGCCAGCATCTCAATTTCAACTCCTCCTCACCACCTGCTTTGCTTCTTGAAACGACTACGAACTGTAGATCCCTGTATCATATCGTTAATAAGAAACGCACACGTATGGATGGCGTGGGCCAAAGATTTTTTGTTTCTCCCAACCAAACTGAAGGATGCTGGCAGTCGTCGGTATTTGCTAGGAAAAAGCACGTCTGAAGCTCAAACCACGCATTGCTGGTTGCTAAGCAGTTGTAATTTGATTTATGAGATTGTGATTTTCTTGATTTGTTTTTGTCTCGTCAGCTGACATGATCGGGTGAAATGATATGAGTCTGTGTCTATTGTTGATACTGCACTTTTTTCCACAATTGCAAACTGAAATTGAAGTTCAAATATTCAGCCAATTCCGGTTTACATTTCCAGTGGTTCAATGCATCCGGCCAGAACAATCGCAATCCCTCAATAAACAGTTATGTAAATTTTCCCGAAGTGTAACCCAACTAGATTAGAAAAGTTTTCCATTCGTTCATCGGCACAGCTCCATGGAAAATAGAAAGAATAAGCGTAGGAGCAAACTCTGTGCCTCCAACTCCAACATTGATACGATTATTGGCAAATAATGCGTAAAAAGTTTTTCTCACCCACTCACCACCATATCGACCGGTATTTTCATTCATCTCTTGTCAAAAAAAAAATTCCAATTGAACTGAACTGAAACCGACCCTGAATGAACTAAGCGATTCAGCCGTTTCCGAACACAACAATAAGAGGCCAACAACAAGTTGGAAAGTAAGACAATCGTTTCGTTTCCGTTTCTTTTGCATTCTCGTTTCGGCTTGTTTTCCATGCATCCCAAATTCAGCCTCCCTCTCATCTGGAAGGCTCAGTAGGCGATTCGAACGAAATCGAATTCATGAGTCGAAGCAATCGCAATGACCGTATAGCTTGATCCCATCTTGCCTACATTACACCCAGCAAAACTTCTGACGGATTGAGGCGGCCAGAAGACGAAGGATGGACGGGCCTGAAAAGATAGACGTACAATACAGAAGACGTTCAATCTCAACGTTGTTTGGGTTCAGTATTTTATTTTTGATCAACTTATGCTTCGCAACAAAACTAGGTGACTAGTTCTGAAGCAAAGCGTCATAAATTCTATTCTTGCTAAACGATGTATGCCCCCACCATGCTAATGGAACAAGCTTAAATGGGTTGTTGCTGTACAAATGCTGCTAGACTTTCAATCTATTGTTGCGAAATAAAGGGTGTATTCGATAAAAATGGCACACAGAAAATCTTCTTTAACTTTTGAATCGTATGAGTAAAAAACCTAGAAATTTGAGTAGATCTTATCCACAGTGTATTATTTACATCTGCCAAGTTTCATAGTTATACATACAGTAGTTCCAGTCATGTCGTCGAAACAAGATATTGTCCGTGAGAAAATTTTGTGCACTCACAATCAAAATCCAGGGGCGTCCCACCGGTGGATTGCTAAAAGGCTTGGAATTGCAAATACAACTGTGTCTCGTGTAATAAGAACCTTCAACGAGCGTCTGAGTGTCCAAAGGAAGGAAGGGAGTGGTCGTAAAAGTGGTCCAATGGACAGTAAAATGGCCAGGAAAGTCGTACAACAATTCAAGAACCGTCCAAACATGTCAATTCGAGTCAAAAAGTCTAAGGTATCAGTCGGTTTTGTGCAGAAAACCATGAAGCGTGCTGGGTTACATGTTTACAAAGTGCAAAAAGCCCCAAACCGGAATGAAAAACAAAACATCACTGCGAAAACCCGCGCCCGGAAACTTTACACGAAGCTGCTCACCAAATCCGGTTGCATCGTGATGGATGACGAAACATACGTCAAGGCCGACTTCCGTCAACTTCCTGGGCAAGAATATTTCGTTGCCAAGTTGAATTTCGATGTTCCGGAAGATGTTCGAAAGAAGAAACTATCAAAAAGAAGTTTCTAATCTGGCAGGCGATTTGCGGATGTGGTGAAATAAGTGCTCCCTTCATCACTTCCGGAACAATAAACGGTGCGATTTACACAGAAGAGTGCCCTAAGAAACGTCTCTTGCCATTCATTAAGAAGCACAAAGGATCAACTCTGTTTTGGCCTGATCTAGCATCCTGCCACATCGCTCGAAACGTATTGGAGTGGTACCGAGCCAACGGAGTCAATTTTGTGCCAAAGGATATGAACTCACCAAATTCACCGGAACTTTGCCAATTGAAAAATTCTGGGCAATTATGAAAACGGAACTTCGCAAACATCCCAAAACTATAAAAATAGAGCTAGAATTGAAGAAAATTTGGGTAAAAACAACAAAAACACTGGGAAAATCGGTTGTACAAAATTTTATGGGTGGAGTGAAAAGGAAGGTGCGGGCATTCGGGATGGGAGACGAAATTGAATAAAACAAATGCTGTAAATCAAAACTCATTAGTAGTTCTTCATTCCCTGAAAATTTCAAGAAAATCCGATAATCAGTTTAATTTTGATGAGTATGTATGTGCGTGCCATTTTTATCGAATACACCCTTTAATTGCTTATGGAACGTGTTCTGTAGTGATATTTTTTTATTTATATAAGGTTTTTCCAATCCAATACGACACGAAACGAAGTGTTTTTGACTTTGAAGCTATCCATATAATTCACGAAATGAAATTTTAGGATTTAAGATTAAAGTTAAAAAAGCAAACGTAAATTAGAAACAAATGTAACCAAATCCGTAAACTATTGTGCGAGTAGAGTTATGACAATCAAATACTTAATTTCAGATCTTAAGCCTTAGGTGGTCGGTTGCTTAACTTACATCTTAAAAATGACAAAACTCTTTTTTTTTCTTTTCCACAGCCTTAGCCGTTTAATTTAATCGATGAATAAATTTTTGATTTCAATTCGGTAGCCAAGTCCAGGTGTCAATTATTATGTTTTAAAGTTTAACTCACATAAAGGGTGATACGGTCAAAATTTGGTCAAGGGAAAACGCGTGTAAATTGGTGAAATCGTTTATTTAAAAAATCAAATTCAATTTCTTTTTCAAGTTCAATTAGTATAAAATTCAGGAAAAATATTCAGTTAGGCTTCCGCTTTTCCAAATCCGAGTTGCCGGGCCTTACGCTTGACCCCTGCCATCAGATTTTGTACAGCCACCTTGTCCACCTTCTTTCGCCGCAGAAAGCCAGTTTGCCTTGAACTGCTGCTCGTCCCAGCAGTGTTTTTGGTCTTCTTTAGGTTCCGCTTGGCAATAGCCCAGTATTTCTCAATTGGGCGGAGCTCTGGCGTGTTGGGAGGGTTCTTGTCCTTGGAAACCACCTGCACGTTGTTGGCGGCGTACCACTCCATGGCCTTTTTACCGTAATGGCAAGATGCCAAATCCGGCCAAAACAGTACGGAACAACCGTGTTTCTTCAGGAAAGGCAGCAGACGTTTATTCAAACACTCTTTCACGTAAATTTCTTAGTTGACAGTCCCGGAAGCTATGAAAATGCTGCTTTTCAAGCCACAGGTACAGATGGCTTGCCAAACCAGATATTTCTTTGCGAACTTTGACAGTTTCGTGTGCTTGAAAATATCTGCTACCTTTCCCCTTCCTTTTGCCGTATAAAACTCCTGTCCCGGAAGCTGCATGTAGTCGGCTTTGACGTAGGTTTCGTCGTCCATTACCACGCAGTCAAACTTCGTCGTGTACAGCCTCCGGGATCGCGCTTTGGCCGTCGTATTTTGTTTATCATCGCGATTTGGAGTCAGTACCTTCTTCGTTTTTTGGCTCGATGCACGGTTGTAGACGATACACCCAGCTTATTTGCGGCATCTCGGAGAGATAGGTTAGGGTTTCGCTTGAAACTACCGGCAACTCTCTTTGTCGTCTCAGCGGCTTCCGGTTTTCGATTTCCCCCCGATCCAGACTTCCTGGCTGTCGACAAATGTTCCCCAAACACTTTAATTACATTTGTAACGGTTGATTTGGCGACTTTTAGTGATTTTGACAACTTTGCTTGAGAGTAGCTCGGATTTTCGCGATGCGCGAGCAAAATTTTGATACGCTGCTCTTCTTGCTTGGACGGCATTTTGACAACTGGAGAGTGAATTCCAAAATCAGAATAAGAGCAACATTCTACACACACACACCTTCAAAATGAGGGGTGTTCAGGTTTTTTAAATGCAAAATTGAAAGAAATACGTCAAGTTGATATTGACCAAATTTTGACCGTATCGCCCTTTAACCACATAGCAGAATATATATTCTATTGATAAAACATAAACAATTCGGGATTGGAAGGGACCATAAGGGCCTCCGAATGAAATGATTTGGATGGGGATACTAGCAATTTGTAGCACGGAACTTTGAGACGATGGCGGACACGTACATCAGATTTAAGGCTGAAGCTCGTAGGATAAGGCTTGGAAATAAAGCGTTGAAAACAAAATACATGAAAGGAAGAGGCTCACGAGGAGACAATGTTAGCCTCCTACCACGAGTTCAGATTGACGGTGATGAAATCGAGGTAGTAGACAAATTCGTGTATTTGGGCTTATTGGTGACCGCCGATAACGACACCAGCAGAGAAATCAAAGGCGTATTATGGCTGGCAATCATGCCTACTTTGGACTCCGAAGGACGCTAAGATCGAACAAAATTCTCCGAGCTACAGAGTTGATCATCTACAAGGCATTAATTAGACCGGTAGTCCTTTACGGCCAAGAAACATGGACATTGCTAGTGGAGGACCAACCTTGATGTCTTTGAACGGAAGGTGTTGCGTACGATCTACGGTGAAGTGCAGATGAAAGACGAAAAGGAGAAGAAGCGAATGAACCACAAATTGTATCAGTTGCAATGAGAACCTTCCATCGCACACATCGCTAAAATCAGTCGACTACGATGGACTAGGCATGTCCTGAAATTATTCTTGGAAATGAATCGACGGGCACAAGAAGAAGAGACGCGTAACAAGCAAGGTGGATCGATCAAGTAGAAGGCGACCTGCGGAGCCTTCGTAAACAGCGAAGCTGGTGAGGTGCAGCCATGGACCTAATATGGAGACAGCTTCTGTGTTCCGCAGAGGCCACACCGGCCTTGGTCTGATTGGTAAGTTAAAGTATCTTTGTTGGAAAAAGCATTGTCGTATCACCAATATCTACGGGCTGAGAGGCATTCCATTTGTTTTCCATTTGCCACAATTATCGTGTGATGAAAAGATAAATGGAACGTGGATATGTGTACCTAAGCCTGATTTGTTTTAAAAGTCGAATGTATTCTCAAGGGTGATCTAGAACATTCCAACATATCTCATTATGCCTGCTGACTTCCTGGAAGATTCACTAAGTTTGGTCGAATATATATAGTTAGTTTGTTGTGTCCAGAAAGCTACAGTAACAGCTATAGATTTTAAAAATTTGAACTTCAGGATGGTTTGGATAACCTATGCCCATCTGAAGATTAAATCATAATTTCTGTTGTTCTTCCAGGATATTCATGAATATGTTTCTATTCACATCATAGCTTTGCATAGCCCAGAAATATTGTTTCGCAACTGTAAGTCTTATGTTATTATCTTAAGGATAGTTTGTATGCCCTAGATCTTCCCAATTTATCTCATTTTTTTCAACGTTAAAAACATTCTCTGAATATGGTTGAATACGTAGTGTAACTTTGTGAAGCCCAAAAAGCTATAGTTACTACTGTAGATTTTATGTTCAAAACTCGCGGACAGTTTAGATGACCTAGATCATCACAAAATTCTAAAATAATAACTATTAATTCTATATGTTTTAATACATATCGTAACCCTATAAGCCCTAAAAGCAGAAAATTTGAAGCGGTCAGGACAAAATATGGGATCGATACCTCGAGCCTTTATACGGCGTTGTGCAACGACGATGATAGTGAAAAGTGATTGCTGAAGTATCTGCATGATAGCAACCTTTATCGGAAAGTATGAAAAACTAAAACAGAGGCGAATTTTTAGAATCCCAAGGACAGAAATAAAAACAGAAGTATATGAAAATAAACAACAAAAGAAACGAAAAAGACTGACAAATGTGAGAAAGAAGTCGTGAAACAACATAATGGAGGAAAAAATGTTCAAAAGGAAGATGATGGGGCGGAGCTTGACGGAAAAAAAAGAAGACGGAGAGGAACATAATGAAAAGGAATAGAATATTCATGATGGAAAAGCAAGTGATGGAGAGAAAAATGACAGAGAGGAAGATGATACAGGAGATGATTATGGTGAGGAAGATAATAAAAAAGAAGAAAACAAAGAATACATTACAAGGCGGAAGATAACAAAAACAGCGGAAAACGAAGAAAAACATGACGAAGATGAAGATGACGGAGAAGAAGATGGCGCAGAGGGAGATAACTAAAAAAAAGATGATGCAGAGGAAGGTAATGAAAAGGAAATAATCCAAGAAGAATATGACGGACAGGAAGATAAAAGAGTGAGAGGAAACGAAGAAAAGCATGATGGAGAAGAATACGATGGAAAAGAAACAGAACGTGTTGAAGAAAATTGGAGGAAAAAGAGGAAAAAAATTGTCGCAAATGAAGATAGGTATAAAACTAAAGAACACGATGAAAGCCATAAGGAGGAAGTTACTGCAATTTTATTTATTTTTGTTTTCCGCAGATAAAGGATGTACGGAATCAAATTGCGACACACACAAATATTCGGCAAAATTTGCCCGTTCAACCAATGATCTTTAAACTTTCAGGGAGTAAAATAAAACACGCTGCTTATAATTTAGTTGTGTATCCAAAATCACCCCGAGATCCGTCACATGACTCACTCGGCCTGTTGATGATCCAAGCAGTTCATAATTGAAGGTTACCGGCTGCTTCTTCCGCGAAAACGTTATGACGTAACACTTGGCAGGAGCGATCACCATCCGATTAATCGTGCACCAATTGGCCACTGCATCAAGTTGTTGTTGAAGATGAATACAATCATTAACTGAACGAACAGATAGATTTTGAGATCGTCTGCATAAGATAAACACGGACTTTTGATGATAAGATGCACGTCGTTAAAGTAGTGAAGTTGAGGCACAGAAACTAGCAGAATGACAATATCCTATAGCAACCTTAAGTAGCCTATCAGTGAGATATGATCGAAACCAATCTAGAAGATTACCGTTGATTCCGAGCCTGTCAAGTTTGGCTATCACTATAACGTGGTTCACATTGTCGAAAGCAGCCGATAGATCGGTTTAAATAGCATCCGTCTGAGTCCGTTCCGTCATAAAGGGCGATACGGTCAAAATTTGGTCAATATCAACTTGACGTATTTCTTTCAATTTTGCATTTAAAAAACCTGAAAACCCCTCATTTTGAAGGTGTGTGTGTGTAGAATGTTGCTCCTATTTTGATTTTGGAATTCACTCTTCAGTTGTCAAAATGCCGTCCAAGCAAGAAGAGCAGCGTATCAAAATTTTGCTCGCGCATCGCGAAAATCCGAGCTACTCGCACGCAACGTTGGCAAAATCGCTAAAAGTTGCCAAATCAACCGTTACAAATGTAATTAAAGTGTTTGGGGAACGTTTGTCGACAGCCAGGAAGTCTGGATCGGGGGGAAATCGAAAACCGGAAGCCGCTGAGACGACAAAGAGAGTTGCCGGTAGTTTCAAGCGAAACCCTAACCTATCTCTCCGAGATGCCGCAAATAAGCTGGGTGTATCGTCTACAACCGTGCATCGAGCCAAAAAACGAGCCGGACTATCGACTTACAAGAAGGTAGTGACTCCAAATCGCGATGATAAACAAAATACGACGGCCAAAGCGCGATCCCGGAGGCTGTACACGACGATGCTGACGAAGTTTGACTGCGTGGTAATGGACGACGAAACCTACGTCAAAGCCGACTACAAGCAGCTTCCGGGACAGGAGTTTTATACGGCAAAAGGAAGGGAAAGGTAGCAGATATTTTCAAGCACACGAAACTGTCAAAGTTCGCAAAGAAATATCTGGTTTGGCAAGCCATCTGTACCTGTGGCTTGAAAAGCAGCATTTTCATAGCTTCCGGGACTGTCCACCAAGAAATTTACGTGAAAGAGTGTTTGAATAAACGTCTGCTGCCTTTCCTGAAGAAACACGGTTGTTCCGTACTGTTTTGGGCGGATTTGGTATCTTGCCATTACGGTAAAAAGGCCATGGAGTGGTACGCCGCCAGCAACGTGCAGGTGGTTCCCAAGGACAAGAACCCTCCCAACACGCCAGAGCTCAGCCCAATTGAGAAATACTGGGCTATTGTCAAGCGGAACCTTAAGAAGACCAAAAAAACTGCTAAGGACGAGCAGCAGTTCAAGGCAAACTGGCTTTCTGCGGCGAAGAAGGTGGACAAGGTGGCTGTACAAAATCTGATGGCAGGGGTCAAGCGTAAGGCCCGGCAATTCGGATTTGGAAAAGCGGAAGCCTAACTGAATATTTTTCCTGAATTTTATACTAATTGAACTTGAAAAAGAAATTTAATTTGATTTTTTAAATAAACGATTTCACCGATTTACACGCGTTTTCCCTTGACCAAATTTTGACCGTATCACCCTTTAGTTTCGGTAACGTACGATGTCAAGCATAACAGATTTGTCGTGGTCGAGCGGCCGGCAATAAATCCATGTTGATCAGTGCTTAGATACTGCTTGCTGTGTGAGACGATTGGATCCATCACTACCAACTCAAACAGTTTGGAAACAGCGCTAAGCGATACTATGCCCCGGTAATTGTTGACATCGCGCTTACTACCCTTCTTGTAAACTGGAAACATATGAGCAGATTTCCAGCAACGAGGAAACGTACCACATAAAATAGAATGCTGGAAAATACGACGAAGCGGCGGAATGAGGACATCAATGTGTTTCTTAATTATTGCAGATGGAACTCCGTCTGATCCCGGACGGATGAAACGACGTCTTAAGTCGCAACGCGAAGCTGGAAATCATTGCATCGGTTACGTTCACACCACTCATCGATTGATTGTATACCGGAACATTCTGCGCAGCAAGCGAGATTTGGTCAGAGGAGAGTAGCTCATCTGTAAAAACATTGGTAAACTTGATGGAGAACAACTGGCAGATATCGGGTTGCGACGAAGCTGTTATGCCATCGAGCACCATAGAGGATGGTAATCCGGACTCCTTGCGTTGCTTATTGACGTAATTCCAGAAAGATTTTGGATGCGATTTAAGCTTGCGTTGTATATCTCTTTGGTGACGAAGATAGCAGAACTTGCTTAAGCGCTTGTACTCTACGTAATATTGTTTTAGCGGAAGCGTACGGTACTTACTGAACCTATTGAAGGCAGCTCGCTTGGTAGTCTTTAGCGACCGAAGTTCGTTGGTCATCCAAGGTACACGAGACTCAGCACGGACGGTCTTTTTCGGGACATACATGTCAACGACATAGGCCAAGACATGCGAAAACGTTTGTGCAGCTTGATGGACATCTCCGGGATCTAGAATGCGCTCCCATTCTAACTGATACAAAAAAATGTCTATACTTTGGTGGTCGGCCCTTCGGAAGTCGTACGACACAACAGTTGAAGTGCGGACGAAATCCTGAGCAACGTAGCTCGCAACTGTAACAAGCAGAGGTGGATGATGTGGAACAAACTTTACTAATGGCGCGGGTGCCATGCAGATGGAAGGAGCCGTTTCGCAGCCGCTTACAAAGCAAAGATCAAGGGAGCGATCATTCGTACGTCACGCCGTTGATTTGAGAGAGTCGCGATGCTATAGCTGTCAGAAGTTCAGTTGCTACTGGTGGAAAGACGAGCTCATAATCAGGGCGGTAGAACCCGCTATGGATTTTAGTCCAGGCGCTCGCCAGATTAAAGTCGCCCAAAACCATTATTTCGTCACATGGAGCTATCAAAACTTGTTCGACCGTGTTTCAAGAGTCGTCACCGATGGCTCTGGCTTTTAGCGTGGAATTAACTGCGATAAGTACACCACCTCCAGTAGTCTTCCTGCTATTGTTTGAATTGCGGTCGCAGCGGAACAATTCGTACCCTTCTCCAAAAACATGATCAGAATGAGTTCGAGACTGGAGCCATGTCTCAGTTAGGACTATGATGTCGTAGCACTGATCCGAGGCTGCTAAGCGAAAGTCGTCAATAAGGCTGTTCATTCCACCAACGTTTTGATAATAGACAGCGATGTCCGGTCTCAGTCGTCCGGGGATAGTTAACCTGGAAGTTGGGACACTATCAGGTACTAAAGCGTTTGGAGGCTGATCATACTTGCCGATGTTTGGAGCTCGGAAGACCCCTTTTCCAACACCAAGTACAGGGCCGGGACGGCTGTTGGTCGCTGGCAGGAATGGCTCGACTGTATTGGGGGAATCAGGGACTTCCTCAGTACTGGCGGCATATATGCGTCCCGGTGAAGTGCTGGAGAAAGGCCACGATCGTTGTAAATCGGATGCTCGAAAAATTCTACTAGTCACTGTGGATATAGCAGCAAGTGCGTGTTTCGGACTCCATTTTGCAGATGTAGGAGTGCGTTGGTTTGATGAGGGTTGACTGCAATCGACGAACTGATCAGCGCACAGAAAGTTCGAAAAAGCAGCGTACTTGCCTGTTGTCGGGCTTCGGAAGACCCCGTCTCCCAACTCAAACGCAGGACCGGGACGGCTGCTGATCGGTGGCAGCGAAGGCTCGACTGCGTTGAGAGGAATAGGGGCTTCCCTGAGTATGCGTTCCGGTGTCCAAGTAGCAGAATCTGGCTGAGCGAGGTGTGTCGAAGTTTGACTAGAAGCGGCGAATTGATCAGTGCATGAAATATCAGAAATAATAGCGTACTTGCCTGAAGTTGGAGTTCGGAAGACCCCGTCTCCCAGTGCAAGCGCAGGACCGGGACGGCTACTGGTCGCTGGCAGCTGAGGCTCGACTGCGATGAGAGGAATAGGTTCCTTAAGGTTCCTAGCAAGGGTAGAAAATGCGTTGAGATCTTTTCAGCCTTACAAATCTGCAGGAATGGACGGGATATCTCCAGCATTACTTCAAAACGGCGAAGCAGTGTTGATCTCGACATTAATTGAGATTTTTAAGGCAAGTTTAAGACTCAACCATATTTTAGCTTCATGGACGCAAGTAAAAGTTATCTTCATACCTAAAGTAGGAAAGCGAGACAAGGCGCATCCTAAATCATACAGACCCATTAGTCTTTCATCAGTCCTATTAAAGACTATGGAAAAAGTGTTGAATGATTATATCAATTCAAATAACATGAACAAGTATCCACTATCTGTGTTCCAGTTTGCTTACCAGTCTGGTAAGTCAACAGTTACGGCACTGCATAGTGTGGTTTCAAAGGTAGAAAAAGCTCTATCGGTAAAAGAAATAGCACTTTGTTCTTTCTTAGATATTGAAGGAGCTTTCGACAACGCTTCCTATTCATCTATGGCTCGTGCCATGAAGAAAAGGAACTTTGACATGAACATAATTAACTGGGTTCATACCATGTTTGCAAAAAGAGAAATTACTTCAGAGCTGGGAAGTTCGTCTATTACAATACGGGCAACAAAAGGTTGTCCGCAAGGAGGAGTCCTCTCACCACTTATGTGGTCCTTAGTTGTAGACGAGCTTCTAAGAAGCTTAGAGGAAAAAGGTTTCGAGGTTGTAGGTTTTGCAGATTCATTATAGTGAGGGGAAAATTTGACAACATTATTTCAAAAAGAATGCAATGGGCCCTAAAATTTACCCAGTCTTGGTGTATCAAGGAGGGCCTTAGCATTAATCCAGCAAAAGTAGTAATTGTACCTTTCACTAGGAAAAGGAAGTTTAGTCTAAAAACGTTTCAGCTAGGAGGATTAAAGATCCATCTTAGTGAACAGGTTAAATACTTAGGAGTGATACTGGATGCCAAACTGAACTGGAATGCTCATCTTGAGTGTGTGATCGGTAAGGCAACCAGGGGTCTAAGACCAAAAATGATAATATGGATTTATACATCGATAATACGTCCATCGTATGCTTCTCTTGTGAGGTGGCCAATAACATAAGAGGCTACTGCACAGAAAAAGCTTACAAAACTTGCGTTGAATGCAATGCTAAATCTGCTGCCTTTGCACGAATACGTGCAACTAGAAGCGGAAAAGAGTATGCTTAGACTTAAACGGTTGAAAACTTTCATGTCTGGTGACTTAGTCGGTCACCTGAGCATTTCACAAAGCTTGCAAAATGGGCCAGTGATGTATATGAATGGAGACTGGATGAAACCTGTCGAAAACCATGACATCCCTTACAAGATATGTGAAACGTCACGTATAGATTGGGAAGTCGGAGGTCCCACTGTTCGTCATGGCTCCATAAAATTCTTCACAGATGGCTCAAAAATTGGAACAAAAACGGGAGCAGGAATCTTCGGCCCTGGGGTAGAAATCTCAGTGGCGATGGGAAACTATCCAACGGTTTTCCAAGCGGAAATCTTTGGTATAATAAAATGTGTTAACGTTTGTCTGAAGAGAAAATATAGATATGCAAATATTTGTATTTTTACAGACAGCCAAGCGGCACTCAAAGCGTTGATTAATTATAAATGTACATCCAAACTTGTCTGGGAATGCATTCTTTCACTGCGAAAGGTGTGCCAAGAGAACTCGGTAAATTTATTCTGGGTTCCGGGACACTGTGGCATTGAAGGTAATGAAAGGGCAGACGAGCTTGCTAAACAAGGTTCAAATGCACAGTTTATTGGCCCAGAACCATTCTGCGGTATATCAAACTGTGCCATAAAAATGGAATTCAAATCTTGGGAAGAGCAAAGGGTGATGACCAATTGGTTGGTCACCACAAAGTGTTCTCAAGCGAAAAGGTTTATAATTCCAAATGTTGCAATTAGTAAAAAGCTTCTGGAGCTCAATAAGCGAGTTCTTTGTACCTATACTGGCCTGGTAACCGGACATTGCCCTAGTAGATATCATTTGAAAAATATTGGCCAGGTTCAGAATGATATCTGTCGTTTCTGTAACATGGAACGTGAAACCTCGGAACATCTGCTTTGCAGTTGTGATGCTGTGTACAAGAGCAGACTTAAATGTCTGTACAGTGGCTATATGCAACCTAAGAAATTTGGACTGCAAATCCTGGGAAGGTGGTGGGTTTTATAAACTCAATTTTGCCTGACTGGGAGACGCGTCTTAGGTTGGTCACTTCACAAATGGTGATCCAGCTTTAAGATGCGAATTAGTATAGTAAACAGGGGTATATCACAAAAGTTCAAATCAGTGGACGCAGTGGTTCTACGCCCAAACAAAAAAAAAAGGTTCCTTAAGGTTTGGGGCAAGTTTGTGTCCCAGTGTCCAAACTGAAGATGAGTGTATTTGGTTTGAAGAAAGTTGAGGGATGGGAGTTCCGATGAGTTTATCATTGACTATTCCATTGATACGATCGCTTCCCCTGAGAGGCGCAACCGTTGGGTGCGGCAGCAGATGGTGGTCGCCAAAAATTTTCGCTGGATCTATTGTCCGAGAATTCCCGGTACACAACACCTTTCGGCCATGTCGAGGTTGCTAACGCTTTAGATTTCAGATCCATTCGTATACCAATTTTAAAAGAGACGAAAGATAGTGTACTTTCGTCTTTACCTTTCGCTACTAGTTGGATAACTTGAACGTCCGTTATACCCAGGCGTTTCTGTGCCAGTGCACAAATCTGTTCAGCTGTGACTTCTTTTGAGATCCGAGACAGATATAACCAGAACTTTGGTTGAGCTGACGGGACAGTGGCAATACCAATAGATGGAGAAGGCGTGCTACCAGTTCCAAGTAACAGAGGTGGTTGGTTATTTGGGACTGACTTGACAGCCGTGCTGAACAGCCTCCGGCTTCTAGTAAACCTCGGGTCGATGCCAACGCGCTTGGATGATTTCGGAGTGCAAGAGCTAGAGTTGACTTAGCAACTTAGCGAATTTCGTACGGATCTCGGCTTTCAATTCTTCCATTATATCCGACTGGGAGTTGAGTGCTTGTACCAAACCAGCCTCATAGGCAGCACTTGTAGTATTACGGAAGCGAATATCCTTCATTAATGCTATGAATGTCCAATGTACACGATGGACAGAACTAAAACACTTGATGATTTCTCATCACTGATTCGATCACATCTGACGCCACTCCACAGCAACGAGGATGGAAAATTGACATTCAATTTGAATTTCACCGATGTCACCTGCACAAGAGTGGCACACGAGGGACATTTTGCGCGTGGGTCCTTTTCAACCGTCACTCTTGAAATCAACCAGCAAGACCACCGCGTGTCGAAAAAACTATAGCTCTCGGAGATAAATATCACACACAGGCACACACGTGCGAACACGACTGACGTCTAGCAAGGACGGTAGCAGAAGAAACAAAATAGCAATTTCACAACGCAAAATATGCACTATAAAGAGTTTTTCACCATGAACTTTACTTCGCGCAGGTAACTAACGTATACAATTAGCAGTACACCACAAATACAAACAATTAGCAGCGATCCGTAAACGTACAGGTGAGCGATCGCGACAGTGCAAAAAATAAACAACATTCACGCAAAAATAAACATACAACTATCGCAATTGTTCTATACAATTGCAATTGTTCCAAGAATATGATAAAATTGAAGAAAATAGAAATAAAACCAGAGAAAGTGCTAACGAAGGTGAACCGTTTGTAGGAGCCCCAACCAAAGAAAGAAGTGAAATTGAATCATATATAATAAACAACACCACTTACCTCATCTTGTACACTCTGCTTAACTTTGAACAACTAAAACTAACATGAATGCTTCCGAAGGATGTAATGCGTCATTTATAAAAAAAAAACCTATCAAAAAATTTCAAATAGTGACTGTTGGCCATTCAAAAGGTTTATTCAATAAACTTGAAGACATCGTAAGTCGAAGAGCCCTATATAGCCCTTAAAGCTACCGTTACAACTGTTGATCTGAAGTTCTGAATTCAAGTACATTTTTGAATAACCGAGAACACCCCAGAAAGATAAACAAATATTTAACGTGCATCAACGAGAATTTAGTAATACGTATGCATCGCACATATCGTACATAATATTCTTAATCAAAACATAACACTTTTAATAAGGCATTTATTTTTCTTTCTAAACTTCCTCATATTCAGGATATTCGTCAATTAGGCCTTAAAATAATATTTTTATTTGTTGTTTTACCCAGATAGAAAAATTGATGTGGAAAAAATTTACCAAAGACCGGGTACACTTTTATTCAGTCTGTGATTTTATGCAGCCATTTTCCTTTTGGGGTCATTATGACCCCTTAGGTCTAAAGGTGCTAGAGAAAGAAAATTCAAATGCTTTTGATTTAACACAACCATTGAAAATAGAATCATCAATTCCAAAAAGTTCTCAACTTTTTGAGAATCCCCCGTAAAAATAAACTATTTTTTTTTATGACCAAGGTTAAGCCAATCGGTAAAAGAGCCCAGCACTCTATGTGGCTGAAAATAAATTCTGCTATCGGCGCCGTCGAATACCAGGCCAAGTTCAGTTGTATATCGGGGTCATCCTTCAAATAGATTACATTGGCGGTGGAAGTGGAGAAATGGTGATGGTCGAAGGTTCGAAGGGAACATACCGACGAACCGACGGAGAAGAAGAATCGTATCGGGTAGGCATGGTTTAAAGCAGCCAGCAAGAATTTCCACGGCTAGCGCTAGGTTAGGATATGAACAGATGAACGAACTGCAGTAGGAAGGCACGCCAATGGAAGGAGATAAAGAAGCTCCAACAAATCTAATAAACGAACGGGAAATAAAAACAAATGGCAAAAGTTACGAGTTTCGCTCCGCCATTCCGCTCGATTGTTTATCCTTCCACCGGAAGCATGATTTTTATTGAGGTCATGAGGCGAAAACAAGGTGGAATTGTCAAAAACAAGAAATTTGACATATTCATCCGTTTTTGGGAAGGGTCAACAATGGTTCGTTCTATGACAGCCCCTGGATTGGAATCCGATGATAAATCAATTAAATTAAAAAGAAGTGCATTAAAAATTAGCCAAATCTGAAATATACAGTAAAACAGAAAATTTCCTATAGCAGCAATGGTTGCCAATTAACTTGGACCGTTTTAGATGACAACATCCATGCAAATATAGACCAATCTGACTGATTCCAACCCAATGGAACATTTTCCCATTGCTCTTGCAAAGAATTATGCAAACACAGCAAGCTGAAGCGACACTCTCTGAGTAGATCAATCTATCAATTCTATCTTAAAAATCGCCCCAAACCATCGTCGAAATCCAATTTTTGTTCAATATCATTACTGCGATGAGTCGAGTGTTTCTGGGTGGCACGCTTAGAACATTCCCTATTTTTTAAGGTACGAACCTTCGTCGAATTTTTGTTTTTCAATTTAGCCGAAAATCCTTCCCCGACTTGAGCTAAGACTACGTGAACAGAAATATTCATGTTCGGGAAGCTCGGGCTAATGCAAATGAGCTGAAACCAGCTTGGGCTGCCGTTGTGTTCGTGCATGTATGTATGTATGTATGTGGGTATGAATCGTTTTCAGGTGTATCGATGGGGTCGGATAACTCCTCGCATCGTTATTCCCGCCGGAGGGGAGGCGAAAATATAGAGACACGCGAAACGTGTACCGGATTAGTAAATATTTCCGTTTTCAATAATCCTTGGCGGTACGCTTTCGGCACAAATTCCCGATTGTGCTTTAATACGATGCTGGCTTGGGTGAGCTGAGCTGTGTATCCGGCGACAATGTAACGACTAAAGTGATTTCGTTTTTAATCGAGATTACAGCTGATAAAAGTTTAAAAATACAACGTCAGCTGGTTTGTTCATCGTGACATTCTGTCCAATGGAAGTAGGTGGAGATGAGATCATAGACATTTGAGGTTAGTTAGATTATTGTCTACTCTCAATTAAGTGTTCTAAATATATTTTTAAGTTATGAGCCCTTAATTTTAATTTCCACTTTTCGCTAGTTCTATCATACCCTATGTGCAAATTATCTTTAACGAACAGTTGCTAGATCAGACCGTGAATCAAACCAAGCCGGCTCTAGAATGATGCTATTTGCTTTCTACACCTCGTCTTACGGAGCTAAGATTGAGCTACAGGATGACCCAATTGAGAGTATATTCATTAGGATAATTCAAATTATCGATTCAGCTTCACCCCACTCAATGCATTCCGGAATGGTTGCGAACTCGAATTGGAGTGGCCCTTTGAAGCTTCTATCAGAATCACTATTGGAAACAAAACTTTCTGTTCTCATCCTCATTGCTCTCGACCATTATAGCGTGCGAAAATATTCCCTATTCCAGCGTCAAGTTTTCCAGAAATCACATCCTGATTCGAAATCGATTGATTGGGGTTGAATCGATACTTTGAATCACCCTTTGAAACACTCTTTGAACCACCCATATTGGTATAGTTCTACGAATATTATAAATAGAATGACATCGACCAGGTTGATAAAAAGTTGCCGTCCATCATGACTGATGGCGTCCATCATATGCTGACCCTTAGCATTATTAAAAACACAAACAATAAGTATTCAACGAACCATCAAGTGGAGAAATGATTTAAAAATAATATTTTTCAATGAATACCAGGAACAGCATCCGCTCATCAATCTTTTGAAACAGACTAATCAAAAATGAGTTGTAAAAATGTCTGTCATACATCATTCAATCAGTTAAATAGGCCAATACACGTTATTAATTAATGCTGCGTTTAGCAGTCATGTTGATAAAGGCTTTTTTTTTGGAATCCAGTAATTATCAATCAAAAATCCGCTACGATCTGATTAACTGACATGCATCTCATGATGAGTCAATATAAAATGAGCAATCCGGAAATCCAAAAGTTGGGGCTAAGTTGGAAGGAATGATAAAAACCACTCAATTAAAAATGTTTTTTCCGAGATTTTTTTAAACGACATACTGGGAAGTTTTGGTCCATCATGAAGGCCAAACTATGCAGGGTTTTAAATGGTGAGTTGACAACTTTGTAGGAGGGTGGGACTAATCTCTAGTCCTCACAAGTTCATACCTCACGCCTCCACGAGTCATATGCCAGCTGAAACATGGAGACGCTGGTTGGCGTAGCAATGTTGACAATCTGACAATAGCGAAGTGAGGGGGCCTAGCCTGTGAATAATATCTCATAATCATCCATTCTCATATCAATTAATAATTTCAGAAAGCTTTGCATCATCTTTGCATTTCAATACCATTTATCTCAAGAGCCTGGTGCAACATTACATGGTTGAAAGGCTTTTGTTTGTTTTTTGAATTTCAGCACAACATCTTCGTTAATATTTCATTTCTGAACTTCAACTTCTATACCCCCTCTCCTCCAGTCTAATGAATTCCCTACCATTGTGCCCCAGTTAAACTTTTCTTTTGTTTACGTGCTACTAGTACCTGCCCAGCAAGCTGTGGTCCCCCATCTGCTTTAAGTTCTTGAAAAGGACTATAGGGACCAAGAGCTTGGTAGATGTCGCAACCATGAGCAGCAAATAAGATCCTAAATAAGTAACCTGCCTAGCCTCTTCCAAACGATAGCCCTTGCCACGAGTAATTGGCACCCTACGTTAAAGCTCGATTCAAAGTAAATCTGGACGCACGGTTTAATACACCACCGCGTCCCTGCTGGTTGGAACGAAAAACATTTGACAGGTATCTGTTGATGTTTCATTCACAAAAAAATTGATAAAAAGTTTTTCTCGATTGATCGACGCATCTCGAAATTACGGATCATGGAACTTTAGACAAGAAAATTAATTGTGCCCAAACATCTAGAGAATCCTTCGTGGTCTGCCTCAAAAATAGCAAAAGTGTTTAAATTCGCAAACTCAACGGTGTGTCTTGTAATCAAACGTTACAAATATACTCTAAGTGTGAATAGAGCACAGCGCATCTATTATAAAAGTGGCACTAGGAACAAAGAGCTGAGGAGCAAGGTGTTGAGGTACGTGAAAAGCAACCCAGGTTTGATTTGGTTCACACGTGATTTGACAAAGAAATACGATTCCAATTTTTCCACCGTGCGTAACATCCTTTCAAGAGAAGTGTGCCAGTAAAGGGTGATACGGTCAAAATTTGGTCAAGGGAAAACGCGTGTAAATCGGTGAAATCGTTTATTTAAAAAATCAAATTAAATTTCTTTTTCAAGTTCAATTAGTATAAAATTCAGGAAAAATATTCAGTTAGGCTTCCGTTTTTCCAAATCCGAATTGCCGGGCCTTACGCATGACCCCTGCCATCAGATTTTGTACAGCCACCTTGTCCACCTTCTTCGCCGCAGAAAGCCAGTTTGCCTTGAACTGCTGCTCGTCCTTAGCAGTTTTTTTGGTCTTCTTTAGGTTCCGCTTGACAATAGCCCAGTATTTCTCAATTGGGCGGAGCTCTGGCGTGTTGGGAGGGTTCTTGTCCTTGGGAACCACCTGCACGTTGTTGGTGGCGTACCACTCCATGGCCTTTTTACCGTAATGGCAAGATGCCAAATCCGGCCAAAACAGTACGGAACAACCCAAGGAACATTACTGGTTTTATCATGGTTTTATAGCATTCTTGAAGTCTAATTCATGCTCTTCAGAACCCTTATAAAACCAAAATTGTTACTTGGGAACCGTGTTTCTTCAGGAAAGGCAGCAGACGATTATTCAAACACTCTTTCACGTAAATTTCTTGGCTGACAGTCCCGGAAGCTATGAAAATGCTGCTTTTCAAGCGACAGGTACAGATGGCTTGCCAAACCAGATATTTCTTTGCGAACTTTGACAGTTTCGTGTGCTTGAAAATATCTGCTACCTTTCCCCTTCCTTTTGCCGTATAAAACTCCTGTCCCGGAAGCTGCTTGTAATCGGCTTTGACGTAGGTTTCGTCGTCCATTACCACGCAGTCAAACTTCGTCAGCATCGTCGTGTACAGCCTCCGGGATCGCGCTTTGGCCGTCGTATTTTGTTTATCATCGCGATTTGGAGTCACTACCTTCTTGTAAGTCGATAGTCGGGCTCGTTTTTTGGCTCGATGCACGGTTGTAGACGATACACCCAGCTTATTTGCGGCATCTCGGAGAGATAGGTTAGGGTTTCGCTTGAAACTACCGGCAACTCTCTTTGTCGTCTCAGCGGCTTCCGGTTTTCGATTTCCCCCCGATCCAGACTTCCTGGCTGGCGACAAACGTTCCCCAAACACTTTAATTACAATCAACCGTTACATGATTTGGCAACTTTTAGCGATTTTGCCAACTTTGCGTGCGAGTAGCTCGGATTTTCGCGATGCGCGAGCAAAATTTTGATACGCTGCTCTTCTTGCTTGGACGGCATTTTGACAACTGAAGAGTGAATTCCAAAATCAAAATAGGAGCAACATTCTACACACACACACCTTCAAAATGAGGGGTGTTCAGGTTTTTTAAATGCAAAATTGAAAGAAATACGTCAAGTTGATATTGACCAAATTTTGACCGTATCGCCCTTTAAACAACCGAATCACTCCCTGAAACAAAATTCAGTGGCCAAAAAGCGAGCACAATTACTATACGAACGAGTTTTGACGAAATTTGATGGCTGTATTTTAATGGATGACGAAACATATGTCAAAATGGATTATAAACAAATCCCCGGACGAAAATTTTACCTGGCAACAGGTCGTGGGGATGTCCGTTCCAGGTATAAATTTGTTTTTGCTGATAAGTTTGCTCGGAATCTAATAATTTGGCAAGGAATCTGCAGTTGTGGCCATAAAAACCTAGGTTTTTATCGCATCTCACACAATGACGCCGAAGGTTTACATTTAAGAGTGTCTGAAAAAGTGGTTTTTACCCTGCATTCGGCAACACAAGACCAACGAAATGTTTTGGCCGGATTTAGCCAGCTGCCACTACTCTAAGGAGGTACTAGAATGGTATGCTGCAAACAATGTTGATTTCGTCGCCCAAGATATTAATCCTCCGAATGGCCTTGAGTTCAGACCGAGCGGAAAACATTGGACAATCGTCAAGCGAAAACTTTGAAGATGCGGTAAAGAAGTGACATATGCACAACAAATGCGTTTAAAGTGGAATAGGTTCACCGTAAATGTAATAACTTGTTATATATCGTTTGAAAGCTGAATAAATATCCTTTCGTTTGACGTTTCAATCAACCATTTATGTAGTTTACTTCTTGAATTATGATCACTTGAATGCGTCCAAATTTATTTTGAATCGGGCTTTACTACAATCGAAAAATTAACCAATGTTTATAACAATGCTGAATATCGGCTCCGTAAAGTGGTACACACGCGTGAACCTAACACATAAACAAACTTATTGAAAAAAATCAACTTCTTTCTAATCCTGAAAACGCCAAGCATGAGCTTGAAAGCAGACTAGGATAATATTTATGTATTTTGTTTAGTAGAGGAAAGGCTTGTAAGATGGAACAGCGCCACTTTTGACATTCATAGCGACAACACGATCGCGCTGACAAGTGTTAGTCTCATTTTTTTTCTATTCTTCAATTGTCATTTGCTTTCGGAGTGAATACTGTAGCCTTCCAGAATGATCCGACTCTTAAGACGTGTGGCTTAAGCGCCACTCCAGAAGGGAGACCACACGACCAATGTAATTTTGCCCGGTTGAGACTCTCCTAAGGGCGAGTCCATTTAAATAAAATCTTTGGATCAGACCAGCTGGCTTGCAACATAAACGACCAAGCGGACAACCCTAACGTCGTACGCCACTACATTCACGATAGTCACTCAGAGACCGCGGAGAGAACCGCTCATACTCAAACCTCCATTTACCAGAGATTCCTTCTCATCATTGGTAGTCTCGACACCCGCCACTAGACGTCGCACCGATCTTCAAGCGGACTTTCTCTCCCCAACATACACATGCAAACACGAGAGAACGGAATCACCAAACTAAAACGAGGACGCGAAGTGATGGAAATATCTTCATTAATTAAACAGCTTTTGTAGCGCTGACAGAGAACATTTATTGTTGTATTGTAAATTTTCGCATTGTATTGTAGTGTTTGTTCGTCCCTCTCTCCTTCTGTGTGCGATTATTCTCACTTTCTCTCTAAACTAACCTAGTGTGCTCATGTGCTTGTGTTCTATTAGATGATGCGTGACGTCACAGAACCGGCAACGCAGCTCCTTGCGAGTCTGTGCCCCTGCGACAAACTGAATTTTAGGCGGCGTCAGAAACGGCCTACATTCACGAGACCGGAAAGCGTGGCACGGAACTCGGAACTAATAATAGCGCATGGCTATCTTCAGTCTTAGACTGGCAAAAAATCACTCCGTGGCGCCCTCACCGGACGCCACACTCCAAAGTAAAGAAGGGCTTGACTCACCAGCTGTTGATGGCTTACGATCGATGGTCTGTCGACGGGTTCGATGATCTCGATCGACGATGTGCTCAATGGCGATATGGTGAATCGGCGAATGGAATGGCGCCAAGTGCAATGGCGATTCGCGCGCCACTTCGATGGCGGTTACTTCGTCGTACCGGTATGATGACGAACCGGCGTGGAACTATCCACCGGAGATCCCCTCGTGTCTCCTCGAACCGATGTGTTGTTGGATCGGTTCGCTTCCGGCGGGATGACGGTGGCCGGGAAAATCCGTCCGACGGGGAGAAGCGACTGCGTTTTCAGTGCGTATCTGCGCGAGTAGCGACTACAACAGGACAATGAACACAAGCACATTGATTAGCATGAACAGCACATTTGAGCACAATAAATTACCTGTACTAATTTTAGCCTTTTCCTAATCGCACAAACTTTGTTACACAATTCGTTTTCTAATTCTGGACGAACAGATTTATAATTAATTGGATATTAACATCACTTTAATACCATGCTTTAAACAAGAAAAACGACCACGAGCAAAACGCGCACACTTCAAAGTCGTTGAGATGTCACGGACAGAATGAACGAGACCGTGAATCCTCAGATTAAAGTTAGCAAACTCGGACAAACCGGAAGTCTGCCTTTTTCCGGGACCCTTCGTGTCCTATCGTGAAACTGGACGTACAATGAAACTTATCTCGTTTAGTTAACCAGCCGTCTCTTTCCTTTTTAACTATAATTTAAATGGGCCCGCACTTACGAAAGATTTCATGCGAATGCTTGTGATTAGCTACTGCCTACCTTATGGAACTAAAATTCAAATTTCTTAGATCTAATTGATTATATACAAAATTATACAAATTTCCTGATCGCTACAATACACTCATTCGATTTAGCTCTTCCAGGTTTCAATGTTCGAAAGTGTTGGAATAATTAAAAAAGCAATTATTTCTTGTGCTTAATAAGTGGAAATTTCCCATCAATGTCAAAATGTTAACATTTGTATTGGCTATCATTTTTGGTGTATTTTTATGGTCCAAAGGCATTTCCAAACAAAACGTAATGTGAAACAATTTTTTGATGTTTTGTGTAGTTGGAACACTCTTAGGCTTGTAAGATTGAACACATTTTTTATCGTTTTAAAACATATAAGAAATGATATATTTTTTATGTTAAGAAATGGAATGGAATCACCATTAAATTGAAATATAACAATACATTTCTTGAAATTGCAATTTTCGATGTATTTCGAAAATAGGCCATAATTTTTTTTAATGACTAATCATAATCAGTTCCGTAAGCAAACATGGAGCCTTTTAGTTCTTCTATCGAAAGATCTTCGAAAAATAAAAATTATACATGTTACGAGCAAAAAACGAATCGTGTTCCATCTTACCAGCCTTTTCTATAGCTTCATTTTTTCCATAATGAAGTTGATTCGGTTACACAAAGGTCTTCATAAGTCTGGGAAAAAAGCAGTAGCACGCTGATTAAAGTTTTCATAAATATGAAGATTTACTTCTGGGGTAAGGTTAGAAAAAAAATCTTCAGCAGACAGATACAAAGGCGCCCTATGGCTGGCCATCTATCCTAGTTTTGACTTGAAGAGACGTTAATATCAAACAAAGGTCACCGACCGTCTATAAGACATAAAGTTCTTTGACCATCTATAATGCATAAATTAGACCGGTAGTCCTCCACGGCCACATCGACATTTCTTGTAGAAGACCAACTTCAAGACTCTCGTGTAAGACCAAACCAAGAATTGCATCAGTTACTGGGAAAACCTCTCTTCTTACACAAAAACCGGTCGACTACCGTGGGCTGGCCATGGCGTAAGAATGCCAGACAACCGACCAGTTAAAACGATTATCGAAAATGAACCAATAGGTACAAGAAGAAAAGGCGTGCAACGAGCAAGGTGGATCAATCAAGTAGGAAATGATCTGTGGTGACATCTGGATACAGCAAAGAACTCCCCAGCCTGATTGAAAAGTAAGGTTACCAAAGAGAGCTGTCAAGGAAGCAGCCACGGAACAAATCTTGATAACTAACTTTGATTTTTTTTTTATGAGCCATCGGACTTTCAGACTTCAATCTAACACTCACCAACTAATACACTGCATCATCACACTATATTGCCACTTGTCTATCTGCAAAATAAAAGAACATATGAGTTTGAGACCTAATTGACGACATCCTGAACATCCTAAAGGTGAAGAAGTTCAGGAAGAAAAACTAAATGCCTTTTTTTTGTCTGTATTAAGATGACTTTAAGCCTCCTGGGGTTTTTTTTTTGTTTCTTGACTATCGAGATTTTCAGCCTCGGGCATTGCTTTAGACTATTGTTCACATGCATACGTATTATTAAATTTTCGTTTCTTTCTAAGTGGTTTTAGGTCATCCAAAATTTACGTGAGTTCAAAACTTCAGATCTACAGTTGTAACAGTAGCTTTTAGGTATATAGGTTTAGGTTACGATATGTGTTCAAACATATTAAATGAACTGTGGAAGGACAACAGGTCTGAAAACTTTATGATGTTCTAGCTCATCCGAACTGTCCTTGAGTTCAGAGCTTAAGATCTACAGTAGTGACTCTAGCTTTTTGGGCTATACACAGTTACGCTACATGTTCAACCTTATTCAGTGAATATTTTCATAACATCATTTCAAAACATAATAAATTAAACGGGTTCAGAACATATGATTGTTGTAACAGTAGGTATTAGGAGTGTGCAAGAGGACAATATGTATTTAACAATATTGATTGAACAGTGTTGAGGGCAAACATATATAATGCGATAATCTTGTGATATTCAAGGTACTACAAACTGACCCTTAGTTCAAAGCATAAGATCTACAGTTGTAACAGTAGTTTTTGTTTGCTATATATCGTGGCCATATGTATTCAAACATATTTAGTGAATCTTTTGGACGGTCAACAGTCATTATTTGAAAAACTTGAGATCCTTTCGGTAATCCAAACCGTCCTGGAGATCAAAACTTGAAATCTACGATAGTAACAGTAGTTTCTTAGGATATACAAAGTAACGTCAAGTATTCAAGTATATTTAGTGAATACTTCCAAACGATACAATACTCAAAAAGATAATCTTGGGATGGTCTAGGTCATCCATCTATCTTGGTTTTCAAAAATTAAGATTAACACAGTAAATTTTAGGCAATACAAAATTACAATATATATTCAAACATATTCAGTTAACATTCTTCAATTCTAAAAACATTAAAAAGCAATATGACAGGTTCTAGGTCATCCAAACTATCATTGAGATCAGAACATAGGACCTACAGTTGTAACAAAAGCTTTCTGGCTTATGCAGAGCTACGATGTGTATTCAAACAAATTTATTATTTAAAATGTGCAGCTTTTTGAACTAAACAAAGTAACAATATGTATTTGACCTAATTAAGTCAGTCTTTTGGAAGGTCAACCGATATAATGAGATATCTTGGGTTGTTCTAGGTCATCGAAACTGCCCTAGAGTTCCGAATTAAGGATCTAAAGGGTGATACGGTCAAAATTTGGTCAAGGGAAAACGCGTGTAAATCGGTGAAATCGTTTATTTAAAAAATTAAATTTCTTTTTCAAGTTCAATTAGTATAAAATTCAGGAAAAATATTCAGTTAGGCTTCCGCTTTTCCAAATCCGAATTGCCGGGCCTTATGCTTGACCCCTGCCATCAAATTTTGTATAGCCACCTTGTCCACCTTCTTCGCCGCAGAAAGCCAGTTTGCCTTGAACTGCTGCTCGTCCTTAGCAGTTTTTTTGGTCTTCTTTAGGTTCCGCTTGACAATAGCCCAGTATTTCTCAATTGGGCGGAGCTCTGGCGTGTTGGGAGGGTTCTTGTCCTTGGGAACCACCTGCACGTTGTTGGCGGCGTACCACTCCATGGCCTTTTTACCGTAATGGCAAGATGCTAAATCCGGCCAAAACAGTACGGAACAACCGTGTTTCTTCAGGAAAGGCAGCAGACGTTTATTCAAACACTCTTTCACGTAAATTTCTTGGTTGACAGTCCCGGAAGCTATGAAAATGCTGTTTTTCAAGCCACAGGTACAGATGGCTTGCCAAACCAGATATTTCTTTGCGAACTTTGACAGTTTCGTGTGCTTGAAAATATCTGCTACCTTTCCCCTTCCTTTTGCCGTATAAAACTCCTGTCCCGGAAGCTGCTTGTAGTCGGCTTTGACGTAGGTTTCGTCGTCCATTACCACGCAGTCAAACTTCGTCAGCATCGTCGTGTACAGCCTCCGGGATCGCGCTTTGGCCGTCGTATTTTGTTTATCATCGCGATTTGGAGTCACTACCTTCTTGTAAGTCGATAGTCCGGCTCGTTTTTTGGCTCGATGCACGGTTGTAGACGATACACCCAGCTTATTTGCGGTATCTCGGAGAGATAGGTTAGGGTTTCGCTTGAAACTACCGGCAACTCTCTTTGTCGTCTCAGCGGCTTCCGGTTTTCGATTTCCCCCCGATCCAGACTTCCTGGCTGTCGACAAACGTTCCCCAAACACTTTAATTACATTTGTAACGGTTGATTTGGCAACTTTTAGCGATTTTTCCAACTTTGCGTGCTAGTAGCTCGGATTTTCGCGATGCGTGAGCAAAATTTTGATACGCTGCTCTTTTTGCTTGGACGGCATTTTGACAACTGAAGAGTGAATTCCAAAATCAAAATAGGAGCAACACTCTACACACACACACACCTTCAAAATGAGGGGTGTTCAGGTTTTTTAAATGCAAAATTGAAAGAAATACGTCAAGTTGATATTGACCAAATTTTGACCGTATCGCCCTTTATAGTCACAAAATTAGCTTTATATACGGTATGCATTCAAACACATTCAGTGAAGCTTCTATAAACTCACCAGTCATTACCAGATTATCTCGGAAAGTTCAGGTTCAAAAAACTGACCTTGAGTTCAGAACTTAAGATATACGGTAGTAGCCTTAGCCTTTTGGGCTATACAAAGCTACGACAAATATTAACACATATTCAATGAATATTCTGAAATCATAGGATAATATTGTTAGTTTCAGGTCATTCAAACTGTCCTTCAAAACATATGGTCTACAATTGTAACAATAGCTTTATGAGCTATACTAAGTTAAATTAGTTTGTATGGCATAGAATATTCCAAGATTATATCATAATGTCAGTTGGTCTTTCTGGACATTCACTGAATATATTTGAATACATATTGTAACATTGTACAGTGGATAAAGCTTCAAGTACAACTGTAGATTTTATGTTCTGAACTCCTGGGAAGTTTGAACGCCCTGCATATAAAAAAAATCCAACTTTTTTCAATCAGTTCTATGTTGTGGAGAATTTTGTGAGAATTCACAAAATTTGCATGAATAAATTAGGCCTGAAAGGGTTAATTCATAGAAGATTGTATTGTACCATCTAAATGGCTTATATTTAGTCTCGTAGTTCTACGTCATCATTTCGAGCAACTCAATGGGGCTGTATCTTTGCTACTAAAGCTAATAAACCACAGCGTCCTCTTCTTTTGATATCTCGTTCAATGTCTGTCATTCATTAAACAACACAAAACAAAGTGAGACAAAACCTAAGAAGCTAGATTTTAGTTAATCCTGAATAAAAATCCGATTGACCTTCCGGAACGGAAAAAAATGTTATCACGATGTTACACTCCTGTTACTCTCAGTAAGATCTATACAAATATTGGTTGAAAAAAAAACATCAGGCGGGTAAGCGATAAGGAATTAATGCTGCAGTGAAAAAAAAAACGATGTTAAAACCAATTTCGTTTAGGTAGTTTGTTTGCCGATTCTCAAACAACTAAATGCTATTTGCAAAACACTTTCCTGCTATGACACATGAAATTGGCAATTTTATATGAAATTTATTTCAGTACAAGAAAATATCAATTCAATTCAGTGAAAAATTACATGATATATGTCATAAATTCGTTAAAAATTAAAAACACATGTAATAATAATGGTGTTTCGTCCAGGGCTTGACCAGGCCCTACGTTGTGATTTATTTCTCTAGCTGATACGACGATGACAAACGAAAACAAACGGACTACTATGTCGATGATAATTTATTACCACCGAGAGGCAGCGTGCCAGCTCGGTGGGTACTAGACAGTAGGTAAACGCTACTGAAACACCACTAGAACACCACTAAACTAAAGACATCGATGTGTCGCTTTATAGGTGACACGAACTACGGATAATAAGTGCCGTGCGCACCGTATCGCTACAATGGCGCATAGATACGGCGCGCCGACAGTGTTGTTCCACGCTGCCCACTTTAGCTGCAATCAGGGTTGCCAATATTTTTTTTGAATAAACTGGAAGAATGCCACAAAAAAAAACTAGAAAAAACTGGATCCTAACAAAAATAAAGAAAAAGCCCGCAAAATGAAAAACCTTTTGCCGCATGTTCCAATCTATATGTTTTATGTAAAAAATATTGTTTTTACTATAAATTCTTTACACTAACAGAGATGATTACTATATACCACATTGTCATTTTAGGATTTCTTATATTCTAGATTATATACAAACATTTCGACATAAAATAGAGCGAAAATAAAGCGAATATAACCACATATTCAGCATAAAGTATGTTAGGCTTTCACCATGTGACATATGGTTGAAACTGTATATATACTTTAGGATATTGTTAATTTATAACTATCAACTATAAGAGTTATTGTCAGAATAATATAAATATAATTATCATAATATGCGAATCGTCAATGAACGGTAAAAATAATTCTCTTTGATATCGACGGAAACAATTAAAAATCATTATATGTCCTTACATTCAAATTTGAATAACAACAAGACTCCCATTTCAATATAAAAGTTATAACACTAAATCTTATACAAAATAATTTTGAAGGATTTGGATTCTACAATAGTAAAAATAAAACAGCATTTAGTTGTCGACTAACTCCCGTTTTTTCTATTATGAACGCTTAATTTGTCGCGATAATGGAAGCTATCAAATATATTACTGATTCTCAGAGTTGCTGCCTCAAATTACTGTATAATAAGATTTATGATAGCTACCCTACAGGAAAAGTTTTTTCTTTGATTTATTATAACAACTTCCAAGAGTTAGTCATACAGCGGATTCCAGGTCACATCACTCTATCAGGAAATGATAGAGCTGATGCTGCAGTCTAATAAGGTATTTCAAGACCAACACAGGAGAACTATCCTCTTACGGTAGGTGACTATTTCATAAACTTCAAAACTGAATTAATGTCAGAATGGAAAACAGACTATTCTGAGTTACCTGAAGACAAAGGAAAACAACATATCAAAATAATTAATCAAAATTAATTGGAACCTTGGTACTATGAATTAAATTTGTCCACTATACAGCCAAAATAAAAAAGGAAGATTGTTATGCAATTTCGCAGTGGTCTAAAGAGGGAGAGCTGAGATTTTTTTTTCATTCATTGCCCAGTGATTGTGATTTTTAAAGTTTAATTTCTACTCGAAAGTGTTTTTACCTGCGATTTTCATTGTATTTCATTTGTGCACGAGTACTAAATATATTCGTGGTGTTCCACGTGAAAAGGATGATGTGGAAATATATGCCGAATAGCGGAGAGCTTTTCCCTTAGAGACATGAATGCATCCTTTAGCATCACATGGTGGCCGTCCAAATGAAGACTGAACATCAGTAACCATTTTCGTGAGATCTATCCGATTATAACTAAATTTGAACGATACTACTAAATACGTGCCATCGTCAAAACAATATGACTTGATGATGGAAGTGTATGCACAATACTCATTTCCATTTGATGTTTGTATTGTCTCTATGCGGCGCTGGTTGTAAGTGAAAGTGACCTCGGAATGGACGTGAGTAACCGGGCATTCTGAAATGGGTCACTGGAACTCAACAGAGCTATCACCTTCCAACTCCCGGGCTAAAAATGTTTGTCGTGTCAACAAAAGTTCGTTTACCTGCAAACATTTTTCTTCCATAAAAACACTGCCGGACGGTGGGCGTTGGAATGTACAAACACACACACACACACACACACACACACACACACACACACACACACTCACACAAACACAAGATTGTAATGCAATTTCGCATGATTTTGTTTCATTTCTCGTAATGGATCGTAACTTGGAGGAAAAGAATGCAAAATTTGTCGTGGGCAAAAAGGCAACACATCAATTCGCTTTGAAAAATTCAATATGTGAGTGAAGTTGTGCAATGAATTAGTGTTGAGTAGTGTAGAGTGTAGAGTCCAGAAGTTCAATGGCTCACAAAAAAATGATCACGATACGCAACCAAGATTCGGACCGAGGCTGCCTGCTTCATGGCTCTAGATAGTAACCATTCAGCAACTTTAACAAGATGAAAATAGTTGAATAAAAGCCCTACACTTGCTTCGATTGTCGAGGCACTCGGCGATACAGTAATGAAACAAATGTCTCTCACATACACTTGCATTCATTTCATAAAGAAGGGCAAACTTGAATAGAGAGATAGTGGAGTGGATGACGAGGAAAATAAAAATAAAACACTTTAGCGCCAACATTTGATTAGGGCAAATCTGCTTTTGTAAACAAACACTTTGTCTGCTAGTTTATCGGAAGTTGAACACCATTCCTTCAAATTGAATATATCAGCGGACAGAAATAAAGCTCCTCTTCCTTAAAGAGTGCTTAATTTGTATTTGTAATTTTTTGTTCAAGAGAAACTTACTACGAAAGCCATTGTTTACAAAAGCGGATTCGCCCTAATTTAGATGTTGCATTAGTGGCTCATGGCGTTGCGGCATTCTGTGATATTGTCTCACCCATATTGAAAAGTTGTAGACGGATGAACGAAGACCCAACGGTTGCTTCGACTGTTGAGGCACTTAGTACTCAGCGATAAATTTGTTTCGAGGAATCTGTTTGCTGCCAAACGCTTGCACACACTTGCATGGCTTCGGTTATACCATAAAACGCTTTGTGGATCATGTTGGGCAAAATTTCGTTTTCTGAATCATGCGGATTTCTCAAGATATGATTGCAAAAACTGCAATTGCATTTTTTACCACCTTTTTAACTTTTGGGTGTAGAAACGATTGCTATAGGAAGAATTAGAACCTTTCACACGGCTACAAAGGACACGTAAGAAAAATGAAACTTGATCAGATCAGATACTTGTAGTACTTCTAATGTGCAAAAAACCCCACTTATTTTCTTTAGAATGTAACAAATTATCTGGGATAAGACGAAAGTTTCGACTGCTCTCTAAAAAAGTAAACTGTAAAAATGCTCTCAGAAATACAAATCAAGATGAATATCTACAAGTCGCTAAATTTATCAGTGAGGCAGGAGTAAATGTTTGAGTCCAGTTTGCGCTATTAATCACTTCTTTTTGGGCCCTCACCTGTGTAGAAAGTTGTTGGTTTGCATGATAAAGCTAATCAAATTGTTTTTTTCGCTTAACCGTCGTTTTAAGTATTAATTTCACTTAACACTTGGCTAAAATTGACCCAACAGGTCTGGGCCATTAAAAGGAGAAAAAAAAACACTACAAATAGCAGTCTTTCAAGGGAATAGGAATCTTTCCACATTCTTAAAAAAAGGTTCAACAATAAAAAGGTGATTTTCAATCTAGCAAACATGGTTCTTAAGAAAAAAAAACTGGAGAAAACTGGACAAAAGTTAGAAAAACTGGACGATTTGTAGATTTAACTTTTTGACTGGATCAGGTAAAAAAAACTGGAAGAATCCAGTTTAAACTGGAACATTGGCATCCCTGGCTGCAATAATAGCATCAGGCTATCATTGCATGCTAGCCGCTCGCAATGGGTGGAAACAATACACGCTCCCGGGGGGACGCGTGTTTGGTGCTACTCAACAACAGCAAGCACGTCGTGTGCCGTTTGGGATCGAACATACCGGCGCCCGAAAACGAATGTTTTCCAATAGCGTTCGGCAGTAGCTTGCTGTTGGTTGTGCGGGCAGGATGGAACGAACTTGTTGGTGCTGGTTTCGACGCTGGGGTCGATTCATGCTTGCAAGGCTTGCAATTAATGACACTCGGGTCCAAATGATGACGCTTGGGTCCAATGATGACACTAGGGTCCAAAAGGGTGGATGCTACGATCCGGCTGGTGGATGCTACGATCCGGCGAATGGACGCTACGATCCGGCTGGTGGACGCTCTGGTCCGGCGGGTGGACGCTACGGTCCGAACGGGTGGACAATCTGGTCCGGCGAGTGGACGCTACGATCCAATGCGAGTGGTGCTGGCGACAGTCCGATCATCCACGTTGTCACATCGTTCCTCAGGGGTGTCCGATATCCTGGTCACGGCACCAATGTTTCGTCAGGGCTTGACCAGACCCTACGTTGTGATTTTTACTTTCAGAGAAACGGCGACAAATGAATGATAAACGGACTACTTGTCGCCGAAGTTCCTGCTGCTGCCGCTTCGCCAGCCAAGCCTGTTAAAATGGCCAAGGTTGCTAAGGGAGACGCCAAGAAACCGAAGAAGCTGGCCACTCATCCTACGGTGAACGAAATGGTCGTAGCTGCTATCAGTACCCTGAAGGAGCGCAAAGGATCATCTCTGCAGGCAATCAAAAAGTACGTTCCATCCTGCCCGCACAACCAACAGCAAGCTACTGCCGAACGCTATTGGAAAACATTCGTTTTCGGGCGCCGGTATGTTCGATCTCAAACAGCACACGACGGCTTGCTGTTGTGTGAAAAGCGACAAACACGCGTCCCCCCGGGAGCGTGTATTGTCGCTATTCACACAACAGCAAGCCGTCGTGTGCTGTTTGAGATCGAACAAATGGTTTTATCACAGACAAATAGACATAGCTCTTGCAGTTTCTTCATAGACCACTCTTAAAACGATCTATTCAATTGTTTTTTAGTTGGTAGTATTACCACAGGTTGCGCACATAGCCGGTTCCTTTACGTTTGACGTTAGCACACTACCGCCATCTGTTCAGCTTTTTCATCCATCACAGTTTGCTCAATAGATGGCGCAGGTGTGATAGTGACAATGATTTGTAGTGCAAAATGTTCAATGTGTTATGTCTGTTTGTCAGTGATTTTATTTTCGACTGTAGTTTTAAATCTTTTAAATGCTACAATTGGGGCCTCAGATCGCTCAGTCAGTATTCATACAATTCATCAAGCCGCAGGTAGCGGGTTCAGTTTAAAGTCGGGTTGAAGAAATCTTTTTGATTTTCCTGGGCAAAGAGTACAATTTGGCTTTGCTTTGCTTGGAATTGCGTGTAGAATAATCAGCTGAGAGCAGGTGGAAGATCGTCGGAAAGAGCATCGAAGCCAGTTTGAATAAATGCTCCAATGCATGAACATAAATTGAAAAATTATTATGGTAACTTACCTCATAAGATTAATAAAAATCTGATCAATTTTTGATCGCTAAGAAATGAGACCATCGTTATCGTTTTTTCGTAGGCTTGGTGCTTGTTTTGCTCTCTCAATGCTATGAGTTCCACCAAATCCGGAAATTATGTTTCTCTGTTTTCCTAAACAAGTGCCAGGAAGAACATCACAAACAAAATCGCAAACTATATACCCTCGATGCGAACGTTGCTGCTATGCAGATACCAAGAAATATTTTCCAAAATGAAAGCAGCTTCTGCTTGCTGATGTCGGACTAAGAAGCTGATATTTTCGGTGCAAAACTCGGTTTCCAACAAATGGTTTTTATTTTCCGGATCGGCAGTTTTTTTATGCGCATGATGATCTTTGAAGGCTGTGCGTTTTTCTCTGTACGGTGGGTCGTGTCTTTCAAACAACGCCCGGCAAATTTCCAAGACTGGTAATTTCATGAGAAGGATTTTCTCTACTAGCCGCGGGACGATTCAATTTCTGCAAACAACTGGAAAGAATAATTGATCATTGAATATGCCCATAAAGTGTGACTGGAGTGGAATATCACTGAGACAGAATATATTTGCTGTTTAGAGAATACGATGATACACACATAATGGAAAGAATTTATTGTCCAAAATGGAAAGAATTTCCAAAATTAACGACAAGATGTAATCCATGCTTGTAGTTGTTATGATGACAGTATTAGGCATAGTGTATTATTTTTTGTTATGGTAAATTTTATGCAACTGGAATGCACAAAGTAGCACAATCGATTTATTACAAATCGATCTTATTATTATTTGAAGAGACAAATTGTTTTTTTTTATTGCGGTCGAATTGAAGGTGTTACAAAATTAGTTCTGTTGTGTTCAAATCAACGTAGATGGAGCGGAACATCATATCAGTTCCAATAAATCCAATCCAGACCGAATATTCACCATCGGCCCCTAACATATTGAAACCCTTCTCGATTTTTTTACCGTTCAGAAATTTAGCTAACCAAACCAATCCTCATCACATACAGCGAAAGCAGACAACAAAACACTATACTTCGCCATCAGCCTCGATTTCACGTCAGTAGATATCATCCGAATCTGTTAGGCCGAAGTATCAAATACTCAAAATATCGAATTAGCAACCCAGGCAACGATAATCCACAACCAACAGCTTGTTCGATGGCAAAAACAGAGCTCGAACCAGAGAAACCCCTTCACCGTAGCTTAGAGTATACTAATTTCGCTTGCCCTCACCACCCCACCTCGGATCAAGCCCGTAACAGGTTCGATTGTTTTGAAAGCAGCCCCAGTGCTGCCTGTGAAACGTGAAACGATTAGTTCGAGCTCGGGTGCACTGTCTCTTTCTACTGCTCCGGAAATTATATGAAAAAAAAATCTGCACATGGCAAATGTTGTCCTGCAGGAGATGTGAGTTCCCATCTGCAGTTACTGCTGCTAATTCAGCTTGTTCGGCTAATGGAGTGCCCTCTTGTTGGATTCCCAGAGCTTCAATTACACATTGAACAGTCTGAAAGTTTAGCACCATTATGTACGTAATTCAATCCAACTCTGTACCGAATGGCAAGTGCGAGCACATGATATACTCCGTTTTGCTTGATATAAAATGGGGAAACAAACATGGTTCGTAATATCATTGAAAATAGGCAGTTGGAAAAAAGCTA
>JASCZW010009673.1:0-17498 GCA_034211315.2 Aedes japonicus | reverse complement strand
CGCTGTCCTGCGGCAATCCAATCGAACGCTCTGATGCAACCAAGTATCCGTGTTCAACAATGCAGCCTCACTCGAGTCGTTCTCCATAGAAGAGGATTTTACCAATTTCAATAAGCTGCCTGCCATCACCGAAAGTGTTATCGCCGTATCGGCCAACTGACTGACCGTCAACGAAATCGAGATGTTGGAATGTCGATTTCTGCTTACCAATGCGAGATGGCAATCCGACACTGTGTGACAGGTTATGAATATTCTTTTTTCGCAGCTGGTAACCAATTCGTATCGATTTTTATGTGCATACAAATGCAGGGTCATCTTCGCGGCCAGCAATCTTCTCATGCTGTATTAGAACTACCCAAAAATGTATCGAAAGTGATGCTTGCATAAGACAAACAAACTGGCAACATTTCCTATCCAATTGCAGCACGGTGCCGAGGGCCATGTGTTTTGGAGTGAACGCAGTCGAGAGTGCTTTAAAATTTATGAGATGTAGTTGTAGGCACACACGAGAGGCGCACGAGTGTGTTTATGGCAATTCCGGTATTGGATGGCTTCGCTTCCTGGATGATGATTTTATGCGTGCCGTCACAGCTGCGTCGTCGAGAGACGTTGTCGGATCCAAATGTGGCGAAAATGAACGTAATGGATAGAGAAGTGCGATCGCATTGCTAATTTCATCGCAGTTGGACGGTTGAATTAGGTGTTGATAATCATCCATCCTCATGGTCGATTCTGAATCATATTCACCCGGAGGAACATTCAAACTACTTTCCCATCACCAATTCAGCATTAGGTACTCTTCACCGCTTATCTGTTGTCATGGGGCCAAATGTGTGATTCGCCATTTAGAGAAACCAGAGACTGCACGAGCAATCGCTTATTTGCAATGTAGGTAAAAGGAACGCCATCAATCACCGCAGTAAGCCGTGTGTAATGACGACCTGCTAATTCAATCGCTATATTCAAAAGCCTCCTGCGATCATCGATCTCCATCGTCATCAGTGAAGTTGTTTGCGATCAATGCTGCCAAAGGAGCCGAAGCAAATGGTTCACCAATGACTTTGCAATGAACACCACCAACCGCCGCCGCGCCGCCGACAACTCATGCAAAATCGCTCGCTTTCAAATCAGTTCACACCACTTCGGTGGTTGATGAGTGCGCGATAAAAGGGGTGTCGCTTCAGAGAGGAGGTTGGATGGAAAATACGCTGAACCACCAAATAGACACTCCAATGAGCTTCGTTTTTCCTTTCATCTGCGTGTTTTTTTTGCTGCGATGCCATGCTACGGTGGATCAGGCTGGGAGAAAGGGTGAAATTTTGTAACGGAAGGAACCGTATGATTGATGACGAGGCACCCGTCAGTCAGTGAGGCAGTCAGACAGTCAGTCAGTTGGTACAAGTTCAAAACGTTGAGTGTCTTTGCTGGGTGGCAGCCGATGTATGTCAGAAAGTCAGAAGTAGCTTTTTGTTTTGTGGCGCTTCCCTTGGTGGATGGTCCTGAAGGATCTGCTTTCGGAGACACAATTTCGATGGACTTGTCAGTTTGCTTGGAAGAGACGTCGAATAAAACACATTTGACTAATTTTCAACCATTAGAGCCAACGTTGAAAAATTCACTACAAATGCAAAGGAAATGAAGGTTTTGGAATTGTTGATCAACTAAGGTAACTACCTTTGAAATCTTCAATACAGTAAATTCTTTCTATCAAAACGCATCACTGAATATGTTCATAAGATAACTTGATTGTTTCGCATTTATTTATTGCCCGCCCAGAAGCATGCAATATAAAAATAAGAATATTATGGCAATCCTTGTCTCGTCTAGCTGATTATGACAAATATTTGTTAAATACTTTTTCCATGTGGATGATTGTAAAACATACGGTATTGGACAAAAGCATATGAAACTGATTTCAGCACATTGATAAAATGACTTGATAAACTTCAAAAAATTCACAATGGAAACGAAGTAACATACTACAAATGACGGCTCAGGAGTCTAGTATAAGGCAACATAATTGACCGGTTAACCAGTTGTTCATCGACAGTACGCAGCCAGAGCTTTGCTTACAAGTGCCAATAGGTGGACAAAACAAACGCAACCTTGCGATTTGTCTTGTTCTTTACTGTCGAGCGTTAGATAAACACGCGGAAAAAGTTTCGGTTCATTGCAAAACTTGTGTTTACAACGTTGGTCGGCAACACCGAGGTAGGCTTTGTGCAAAATATATAAAGAACGTCAAAACTTAAATCATCTTCATTTTCGTAACATCAAGTGCAAAAATGGCTCGGGACAGCCTCTGGATTGGAACTAAGAAAGAAAATAATCGATGATTACATGGGCGGAATGTCACAAAAAGAACTTTGTTACATAAATACCGCTTAAATAAATCGACCATATCGAGACTGTGTGCCAAATTTCGCTCTACAGGAAATTTTCGCCACGGATCACCGCGGTGGAAGACCACGGTCCACGACTTTCAGAGACGACTTGATGATTGGCCAGATGCATCACGAAAGATCCTTTCGAGTCATCTTTCAAGATTCAGACAGAATTGAGCTACACGTGTCGGACCGGACAATCATATGACGTGCCGTTGCATCCGGACTATTTTCCCGTCGTCCTGCGAAGAAGCCTTTGATTTCGCTGAAGAACCAGAAGAAACGGCTCCCGTTTGCTCAATTCATGTAACCTGGAGCATTTCGAAATGGCGTTCCGTACTGTTCAGCGATGAGTCAAAGCTTAACATCATCGGAAGTGATGGAATGAGCCGCGTACGTCGACCAGTTGGAAAACGGTTGGATTCGCGAAACTGTTAAAAGACTGTAAAGCATGGCGGAGGCAATGTAATGGTATGGGAATGCTTTTCTGCGAACGGTTTGGGTCCGATTCACCGAATTGGTGGGAATTATGGATCGGTTCATGTATAATAAACATCCTTCAGGACGTGATGCTACTATATGCTGAATGGAATATATGCCAATAAAATGGATATTCCAACAGGATAATGACCCCAAACATACTGCCAAAGTGGTTAAACAGTGGTTTAACGATAACAACATCTCGGTATTGGACTGGCCACCACAGTCTCCCTGATCTCAACCCGATTGAGAACCTGTGGGAGATCGTTAACCGAAGAATCAATCGTGTTGGTGTGCGAAATAAGGATCAAATCTCAAGGAACATTGCTGGTTTTATCATGGTTTTATAGCATTCTTGAAGTCTAATTCTATGCTCTTGAGAACCGTTATAAAACCAAAATTGTTACTTGAATGTTTGCGGAAATCCAAAAGGCTTGGACAACGATTCCACAAAACATAATTGACATCCTGATGCAGTCCATGCCTCAAAGGTGCAAAAGCTGTTATCGACAATAAGGGATTGCAAACGAAGTATTGAAAATGGAGAAGAAGCTGGTGACCAGTATGTGAAGTTGCAATTGTCCAGAAGAAAACTGGTTTGTTTTTGATTATCTGATGATTTCAAACATATTTGTGTATTATTTCCGTATATTTTACACCCAATAAACCTGAACTATGTTGTTTTGATTATCTATATGCATTTCTTTTAGAATATAAGGTTTTTACAAAAATATTTTCCGAACCATTTCATTGATGTACTTGGTTGGCTGCATATGTTTTGTCCAATACTGTATTTATTACAAATTATGAAGTTGGGAGGCATAATCTAGGTAAAGAGATAAATGAATTTTAACATTATCTGAAACGATTGAGCTACATCGTAACAAAACTGTAACAAAGATAGTTTTGTATGTGTTTTATCTATATCATAGCTTGCTATAATTTTTTTCCTCTTGAGGTTTTTTTTTTTTTGTTACAATGTCTGATACCAAAACAACGTAACTAAAATAACAAAACTTGGAATGATTTTGTTGTTTCCTTTTGGTCGAGAAGTTACTTCCTTCAGCAAAGTTGTTCAGCAGATCAAGGGCTTCAGGATGGTAAACTTAAAGGTTCAGAATTATCTCACTCCATGGCGCCAGTGTGCATGGGAACTTACTGTATAATCTGGACCTCGATATTACTGACGTATAGCAAGGTGGCATCTACAAACAAGATATTCGAGGGGTCAGAGCTTTTGAATGGTGTACTACATTAAATCAGTATACGTTCGCTGCGTGTTAATGTGAACTATTTGTAATATCTGTATTTTGAAAGATCGTGTATGAATACTAGTAATCTTGGTCTCCCAGACGGTCGAACTCAAAGTTCAGAATAACTTCACTGCGTGGCCCTGGTCTGCATGTGGACACTGTTATGAATGTTTATCACCAGTGCTGATTTCCCCAATATGGGTATTTTTATTACGTTCTTCTGACAACTTCGAGTTATTCCTTCAGAGAAGTTTTTCACAAAACTTCGGTTAAGTCCTTCAGAGAACTTCAGAGAAATTCTTCAGAAAACTTCAGGGAAGTCTTTCAGAGAACTTCAGGGAAGTTTCTCGGAGAACTTCAGGGTAGCTTTTCAGAGAACTACAGGGAAGTCTTCAAAGAAATTCAGGAAGCTCTTCAAAGAACTTCAGGGAAATTCAGCACAGAACATCAGGAAGTTCAGCACAGAACATCAAGGAAGTTCTGCAGAGAACTCCAGGAAGTCTTCAAAGAACTTCAAGGAGGTCTTTAAAGAACTTTCGGGAAGTTCTTCAGAGAACTTCAGGGAAGTCTTCAAAGTCTTGCATGGAAGTTCCTTCAGAGAACTTCAGGAAGTTCAGCACAGAACCTCAGGAATATTGTTCAGAGAAATTCAAGGAAGTTCTTCAAAGAAATATTTCCCAAAAATTCGGATAAGTCCTTCAGAGAACTTCATGAAAGTTCTTCAGAGATTTTAAACTAGCTTTTGAAGGGAACATCAGGAAGTTCTGCAGAGAACATCAGGAAAGTGTTCAAGCAACTTCAGTGAAGTTCTTGAGAGGAACTGATGGGAAGTTTTTCAGAGAACTTTAGGAAAGTTCTTCAAAGAACTTCATGAACACTTTTCAGAGAAACTTCAGGAAGTTTTCATAGAACTCGGGGAAGTTCTGCAAAAGATCTTCAGGAATATTTCTCAGAGAACATCAGGAAGATCTTTAGATAACTTCAGAGCAGTTCTTCAGAAAACTCCCAGTGAGTCCTTTCAGAGAACTCCAGGAAAGTTTTTCAGACAGCTTCAGAGATGTTTTCAGCAAACTTTAGGGAAGTTTTCAGAAAAACTAAGGATAGTTTTCAGAGAACTTCAGTGGAGTTTTCAGGAAACTTCAAGGAAGTTTCTCAGAGAACTGCAGGAAATGTCCAAAAACCTCAGGAAAGTTCTGCGAAGAACTCCAGAAAAGTTTCCCGTCTCAAATAATGGGAGATCATCGATGTTGACGTTGAAATTACTACATAATGGAATGGCATGAGTCCTATTCATAATGTTTAACATATGATGAACTTTGTTTTTGTCGCATGATGATGTTGGGTTTTCATTCGTAGCTCATCAAAAGTTTAAAAGCTATTCTGCTGCATAAAGGAAATGAGCATCCTTCTTTTCAGTAGCACATTCCAAATTGCTGAAGGAAAGTTATGATTGTAATAAACTGTTGCTAGATTCTTTGTGTTATTCAAAAATATTTTTTAGAAATTAATGGAGATTTTAAAATGATCACTTATCTCATGGATCTTCAAGGTTAAAGATGTAAGTTTTGCATGTTTCATAGAAGGGTGAGCAATATTTGGCTATGACATTAATTTGTCGAATCTATGAAGTGCCAATAGGTGCTGCAGAGAAACATGACATATACAAATGTTTGCATTAAACTCGTTCAAATTGTTGAGCTATCCTCGTATATCAATATCAAATTACATACTAGCCTTAAGTTCTCTGCAGAACCTCCGTGAAGTTCTCTGAAAAGCTTACCTGAGGTTCTCTGTAGAACTTCCATGAAGTTTACTGAAGAACTTCCATAAAGTTTTCTGAAAAACTTCCATGAAGTTCTTTGCCTAACTTTCTTGAAGTATTATGCAGAACTACCTTGAAGCAAGCTCTCTACAGAATTTACCTAAAGCTCGCTGTAACGTCTGGAAGATCTTCCCTGAAGTTCTCTGAAAAACATTCATTTAGAATTTTCTGGTGCCGATTTCAGTGTTCCTTGAAGAAATATCCTTAAGAAATCCAACTTTCCTGCAGTTGTCTGAAGAATTTCCCTGAAGTTCTTTGAAGACTTTCTATGAAGTTCTCGGTAGGACTTATCCGATGTTTTGTGAAGTACTTCTCTGAAATTCACTGAAGAACTTCCCTTAACTTCTCTGGAAAACATTCCTGAATTTCTCTGCATAATTTTCCTGGCGTTCTCTTCAAAACTCCCCTGAAATTCTTTGCACACTTTTCCTGAAGATCTCTGCAGAACTTTCCTGAAGTTCTCTGCACAATTTCCCTAAAATTGTCTGCAGGTCTTTCCTGAAGTTTTCTGTAGAACACCCCTGAAGTTCTCAGCAGAATTTTTCTGCAGTTCTCTGAGATTCTTCCCGGAAGTTCACTGAAAGACTTCACTTGAATTTTCTGAAGAACTTTCATAAGTTTTGTGAAAAATTTCCCTTAAGTTTTCTGAAAAACTTCTCTAAAGTTCTCTGAAAAACTTCCCTGAAGTTCTCTGAGGGACTTACCCGAGGTTTTGAGAAGTTCTGGATTTTGCTTTCTTAAATTTCTCTGAAAAACATACTGAAATTCTCTGCTGGACTTCTCTGAAGTTTTCTGAAAACTTCCATCAAGTTCTCTCAAGAACTTCCCTGAAGTTTTGTAAAGAACGTCCGTATATTCACTGAAGAATTTTCCTGAAGTTCTCTGATGAATTTTCTTGAAGTTCTTTGAAGTTTTATGAAGCATTTTTGTAATATTCTCTGCAGAACTTCCATAAAGTTGACTGAAGAACTTCCATAAAGTTCTCTAAAGAAATTCTATGAAGATCTCTGAAGAATTTCCCTGAAGTTTTATGCATAACTTCCATGAAGTTTTTAGAGTGTCTTTTCATGGATGCAACTTCATCCATGCGATGGATTTATTAATATATGCAGTCTTCATACGACTGTTAGCGTCTGATTTTCGACTTTAAGATGTTGCTAGCTGTATTCACTGTATCAACAATAAAATTTCACAAAACGAATTATTATAAAACTATTTTGAAACACTTAAATAATTTTCACATGTGATCTTTTGGCCATTCGATCATTAAAACATGATATTTCAGTCGGTACGGATTTTGCTGCATTGGTTTATGTTACGATGAGCCATTTGGAAAAAATACATTCGCAAACACATATACTTTCATTACAACTTTACGAATAACAAAACATTTCTTTATGTTACAAATACAACAGGCCATAGCACTATGGTATGGATGGAAAAATCTCGCGACAAAAATCGATAACTCGGAAACATTAACTTTTAGACAGATGATGTCTTCGGAAGATTTGATTTATAAAATTAGATCTATCTTTTGATTTGAGTGGTGACTAGGGTGGTCCTTTTCTGTTCATAATAAAAATTTTAACTTTTTATTCTTATGATTGAGAGGATTTTTTAATTCTACAGAATTGTAGATATTTTAATTTTATGCAACTTTGGTTATAAAAAATTAACTCCTATCTCAGCTACGTATCGTTTTATAACAGTTTTTCTGACTTTCCTTAGCGTAGAACTTAAAAACATTTTTTTTTCGTTGTAAGTTTTTTATATCAATTTGAATTTGGGAAAACTTTGCAGAGATGACTTTAGGTATAATGCGGCGCACATTTTGAAAAATACAAGATAATTGCTAGTTATTGTATAAATAAAGCTATAGGGGTTGAAGAGTGAAAAAAATACGTTTTTGCTAGATATCTTACTCCTTTATTTGCAAATATATGCAAACACAGAGTTCGTGAACTGAAAGTACAAACTTCCATCTTCAAGCTCTATGCAAAATCGTTTGTCCCCTTTAGGAGAAAAACCCGTTTTGAAATTGGTAGTTTTGCTTTTTTTTATGGATATTTTTCGATCAGCAGCATCATCAATTATTAACAAAAAGCGTAACAACGCGAGTTTTTATGAAAATGTTTATATTTTTCTATTAATCCATCTCCGTTTATTTATTAATATTTATATCACAGACAAACAGACATAACACATTGAACATTTTGCACTACAAATCCTCGTCACTAACATACCTGCGTCATCTGTTGTGCACACTGTGATGTATGATAAAGCTGAACAGATGGCGGTAGTGTGTAAACGTCAAACGTAAGAAAATCAAATAGTCTAGTAATAAATTACCGTCCACTCCTAGCGCTGTGCATGGAGATGAGAAATTATCTGCTTCTGATAATCTTCATCAAAGATCGTTACTTCCTCGCATGGGAGAATACAAAAAACAACAATCAAAGTGTAGAAAGCAGGTCCTACTTGAAACTGCTCTGAAGTTCGCATAACTGTTTCCTTACGAAATATGACTGAAATTTTCATAAAACGTCGATAAAATCGCTTCAACTTAATTTGAGTATGAATATAGTAAATTATGCGCAGCAGAGTAAATAACAATGATGATTAAAGGGCGATACGGTCAAAATTTGGTCAATATGAACTTGACGTATTTCTTTCAATTTTGCATTTAAAAAACCTGAACACCCCTCATTTTGAAGGTGTGTGTGTGTAGAATGTTGCTCCTATTTTGATTTTGGAATTCACTCTTCAGTTGTCAAAATGCCGTCCAAGCAAGAAGAGCAGCGTATCAAAATTTTGCTCGCGCATCACGAAAATCCGAGCTACTCGCACGCAAAGTTGGCAAAATCGCTAAAAGTTGCCAAATCAACCATTACAAATGTAATTAAAGTGTTTGGGTTACGTTTGTCGACAACCAGGAAGTCTGGATCGGGGGGAAATCGATAACCGGAAGCCGCTGAGACGACAAAGAGAGTTGCCGGTAGTTTCAAGCGAAACCCTAACCTATCTCTCCGAGATACCGCAAATAAGCTGGGTGTATCGTCTACAACCGTGCATCGAGCCAAAAAACGAGCCGGACTATCTACTTACAAGAAGGTAGTGACTCCAAATCGCGATGATAAACAAAATACGACGGCCAAAGCGCGATCCCGGAGGCTGTACACGACGATGCTGATGAAGTTTGACTGCGTGGTAATGGACGACGAAACCTACGTCAAAGCCGACTACAAGCAGCTTCCGGGACAGGAGTTTTATACGGCAAAAGGAAGGGAAAGGTAGCAGATATTTTCAAGCACACGAAACTGTCAAAGTTCGCAAAGAAATATCTGGTTTGGCAAGCCATCTGTACCTGTGGCTTGAAAAGCAGCATTTTCATAGCTTCCGGGACTGTCAACCAAGAAATTTACGTGAAAGAGTGTTTGAAGAAACGTCTGCTGCCTTTCCTGAAGAAACACGGTTGTTCCGTACTGTTTTGGCCGGATTTGGCATCTTGCCATTACGGTAAAAAGGCCATGGAGTGGTACGCCGCCAACAACGTGCAGGTGGTTCCCAAGGACAAGAACCCTCCCAACACGCCAGAGCTCCGCCCAATTGAGAAATACTGGGCTATTGTCAAGCAGAACCTAAAGAAGACCAAAAACTGCTAAGGACGAGCAGCAGTTCAAGGCAAACTGGCTTTCTGCGGCGAAGAAGGTGGACAAGGTGGCTGTACAAAATCTGATGGCAGGGGTCAAGCGTAAGGCCCGGCAATTCGGATTTGGAAAAGCGGAAGCCTAACTGAATATTTTTCCTGAATTTTATACTAATTGAACTTGAAAGAGAAATTTAATTTGAATTTTTAAATGAACGATTTCACCGATTTACACGCGTTTTCCCTTGACCAAATTTTGACCGTATCACCCTTTAGAATTACAAGTGGCGTCGGTGGTGTAGTGGTAAGCGTGACTGCTACTTGGCACCCCAGCGGGTCTGGATTCAATCCTAGTCGTCGTCGGTGGTTTTTACGAGGCGAAACGGGAAGTAAAGCCGTTGAGCGTATGAGCCGGGTCATATTCATGAGTCGATAGGTAGGGTCCAGATGGTGGAGTCGTCACACGGTGATTGTCACCATGTGAGGAAATAAGCCAACGAAAAAAAAGAATAACAAGTTGGAACAGGTCTCGAGATTCCAAAATTCCAGTTTGATAATTTTAATAATAACTATCTGAACATTATGATACATTGTGGTACATTGTGACCCGTTGTATGGGGGATTATTGTTCAGCATCTCACTTTGATTACGGCAAACCTTTATTTTTCCATTCCCGGTAGCATTCCATGTCCATCCAAAACAAACACATTACGTCTATGCTGCTCAAATCCACTGCGCGTTCCCAGCGGGAGTGCATTTCGGGTTTCCAACAATGTCGCTGCCCTCGATCTATCTCTATGGCAGATCTCCGATTCGGTAACGTACGTAACCAAGCGCACACAGCAGCTATGCACAGGCACACAGAAGGTAGTTGTTGATTTTCACCCGCACCCGCCCTCCTCCTCCCCCCCGCCGATCAAAACAACAACATTCAATTCATGGCTTTGCAATAGCTCTCAGTCTCTGTCTGTCCCTCCCAGTGCTGCCCACTCGATGTCGTTATCACAAGGTGTCATTAGCCTGCTGGGCAGAACTGGCCCCGGCCGCTGAAGTTACGACCTTTCACCATCGCAATGCGTCGTCGTCCGTTGCCGTCCGTTGCCGTGCGTGTTCGAGTCAGTTCCCTTCCGGATTAAGCGCGCCTTTTCGGTGATTCCTTTTTTTGCCGAATTAAGTCGCATATTGCCATTTCACAGCGAGGGGCTTCGACAGTGACACAACCGACCAGTCACGGTGCATCTGTAAGTAATTGCTTACGATACGATACGCGATAAAGGCTTCTGGTAGGGCTGGGGAGGGCTGAAGCGACTGCCAACCTCTCCGCTGCAGTTATTAGTGCCTAGAAGATGAGGTCGGATGGAGAGATGCGGCCGGCGCTGCTGGAAGCACATTTTATGACCGTCTCGTGGCTTACAGACCGACTCTCGCGCGCGCGAGTTACATAAAAATCTGGCGGATCAGAAAAGTTCAAGTGAATGTGCTGCCGATGCCGTTGCTGCATCTGCTGTGCTGGAGCTGGTTCCGTTTCATAACGGGCTCTCCTTTTTGACAAAGGTCGTGCGATGAAATGTACGGATAAAGTCAGTCGTGGGATTTTTCCAGGCTCGGTTCGGTGGGTTTTTGCATACCTATTACATTTCTATTTCCAGCCCCCCCTTCCTGTCAACCGACTCTGACTGGTGATGGCAGTAACCTTTTGAGTCGGAGAATAGTTCAGAACAACTTTCGCGTTGGTTGGTTTGTTGGTTGGAATTGAGGAAGTCCCGCTAAACGTCGCTCGCCCATCTAAGTGTGATTTATTTTGCTGGTCTGGAGGATATTTGGCCGGAAATGGGATTTTTCGTTTCGAAAGCTGTTTGGAACAGGGCATTATGGGATTGGTTTCGACCAGAGTGAGAGATAAACATGTCGCTCGTCGGCGCTGTGAAAATAAGTAACTGCAGTTGGGTTAGAGTGGTAATTTGAGAAATGGTGAGAAGTGAACTTTTTCGGAACTGTTTCAAAAAATATAGCCAGGGATATTAAAATAAAAATTGAAACAAAAATATACCAGTGGATCGTCCCACAAAACGACCCTCATCTCACTCGGATGACCCACATTAGTTTCTGATCGAGAGATACTTTCAAAACCGATTCGACACCCATCAATTTCTGCGTGCATTCCAACAAAACACAAACCTTTTCTCCACCCCTGGCCGAACCAACCCGGGTCCGGAAGATTTCATTTTTTTTTTTCTCTCCAAACAACAACATCGCTTACGTAACGCACACCCGCAACAAATCTTCGGCCGGCATTTATGGCTGACGCAGCCAAAGATAGGGTTTTACCAGGGCGCTTAGCCTACCCACCTACGTTCCGTTCATCGTCCAAGAAGAAAAGAAAACTGCCAATAAACAAACAATCCTTGAGTGACAGGCCATTTTCTGCGTGTTCCCATCTCCCTTGGCCCACCTTTGGATGTTTCTCACCATCGTGGCCAGATCCAGTTAGCGCCGGCACGGTTTGGGATCGGTCCTTTGAAAGCAGCTCGCGTCTACCGGGGATGAATTTTAATGCGTTTTTTAACGCTTTTTTCGAAGTAAAGAAAATCAGCCAAGCAACAAAGAGACGACAGCAAATCATCAAATCATCGACAGCAGTTTATCAACACCGCGCTCTGGCTTTCTTCGGTGGAGGCTGATTTTTTGATTTATTACCGTGGCCGCTGCTGCAGTGTGTCGAGGGTAGAGATCTTCCAGACGCTGCTCTCTGAATGATCTCCGAGAACTCCGAGTGAAGATGGCCATTGCGGGATTGATTTTCAATGTTCCGGATTTGTTTATGTTTGCTGGAATAAATTATGGGCGTATTTTTTCTCTACATTTCAAGAAACATGAATGGCAACGAACTTTGTCTGCACATCGAAGCATTCCATCAATGAATTGTGGCAACCGAAAGTGGGCCAGATCTGATCAAAGGCAATTGGAATTGGAAAAATTTCTTCATAATCAAAGTAGACCGGGCTTTGAGAGGGACGTGTTTTTTGTTTTTCCTACGTCGTTTTCGCCAAAAAAAAAAAAAAAAAATACAAGCCCTATTTCGCGAGTACTTTTTTAAACAGACGTGTCTAATTTTGTAATCAAAGAGGGAAAATAAGGGGAAATGTAATCTAAGAGGGGAAATAAGATTTAATCGTTAAAATCTTTAAACCCTTAACACTTTCATGCAAACTAAGGCCACCAACACGAGGAATAACATTTCCCTAAAATGATGGTGATGCTAGTTTCTGTGAGGGTGGACAGAGCTTTGAGAAATTCACGTTTGAATCTTACTTTCCTTCTTTGTTTACAAAACCGTTAAATGACGCGCATTTTGAATATACAAGATAGTTGCTACTTGTTATATAAAAAAAAGTTGTAGAGGTTGAAATGTTAAATAAGTACGTTTTTGCAAGACATCTTACTCCCTTATTTGCAAATATTTGCAAACACGAGATACGTGAACAGGAAGTTCAAACTTCTATCTACAAAATCTATGAAACATCGTTTGTCCCCTTGAGGAAAAAAACTTATTTTAAAATTTGTAGTTTTGCAAATTTTCTGCATAATTTTCCATCAGCAGCATCAACAATTATTATCAAAGAGCGAAACAACGGGTTTTTTTTTATGAAAAGGTTTATATTTTTATATGAACCCATCTTCATTTATTTAATAACATTTATATAACAGACAAACAGACATAGGGCATTGAAAATTTAGCACTTCAAATCATCGTCACTAACAAACCTGCGCCATCTGTTGAGCACATTGTAATGAATGATAAAGCTGAACAGATGGCGGTAATGTGCTTGCGTCAAACGATAGAAAAACGACTAAGCGCGCTATAAAATTTGCTTTATTTAATTTCACCTCTCATCCCTAATACCTGCACTTTCCTCTTCACTTCACCAATTCACTGCACATTTTCCCAGTGATTTTGTTGTTTTAAAGCAGGACTACGTATCTTTTTTCTATACCGGGTGGCATTCCCAAATTTTGAAAAATGAGAGCGTTACACAACAAAAGTGAGAGGTTTTTGAACGCTTATACCTCTTGTTCGACTAAACAGAATGACTTTATCCATACGCCATTTATTCAGAAAAACTCACCAGTTTTAGCATTGAAGTTGAAAGAAGTTCCATTAGTATAAGTAGTTCAATTTTTCAATTCAAAATGACCTACTTTTGCTGCCATACAAATTTGCATATCAATAGGTTGAACAATTTGTTTTCCCTAACACGGTCGTAGGAAATGGGTAGAGAATGTCTTCATCTTCTTCAAAATAACATCGCTTTGTTGCCGGGGTCTGGCATTTTTATTGTGGCCCGTCCCCTATTATTAAAATTGCTTCGTTCTGCATTTTCGTGACTCCCTTCTATCTTGGCTATGCTAGCAAACAGGGGTCTGAAACTACCATAAAAACATTTCTGGCCTTCAAAAACACGCCCATGCCAAATTTGATTCCTTTTGTTTGATTAGTTTTCATTTGTATGAAAGCCATCTCTCCCTGATAGGGGATGGGTCTCAAATCACCATAGGAACATTTCTTTCCTCCAAAAACCTGCACGTGCCAAATTCGGTTCCATTTGCTTGATTAATTTTCAAATTTTGCAGAAATGTGTGTTTCATTTGTATGGAAGATCCCCCCCCCTCTCCCTTCCAGAGTGCAAATAAGTCTCAAACCACCATCGAAACATTTCTCTCTTTAGAGAACCTCCACATGGCAAATTTAATTCCATTTGCTTAATAAGTTCTCGAGTTATGCAAAAATTTGCGTTCATTTGTATGAAAACCCACCCCTTCAAGAAAAGGAAGGGGTCTCAAGTCACCTTAGAAAAATGATTTACGTTCATAAACCTACACCTGCTAAATTTGGTCCCATTTGCTTGATTTGTTCTCGAGTTATGCAGAAATTTGTATTTAATTTGCATGGGGGCTCCTTTTCCGAAGAGAAGAGAGGTCTCAAATCACCATTGAAAAATGTTTTGCTCTAAAAAACCTCCACTTGCCAAAATTGGTTCCATTTGCTTAATTATTTCAAGAATTATGCAGAAACTTGTGTTCCATTTGTATGGAAGCTCCCCTCCCCCCTCGCTCCTTCCAGAAATCGGAAGGGTTTTAAACCACCATTTCATCATTTTTTGCTTTCTTTTGCTAATTTCATTTGCTTGATTAGTTTTCGAGCTACGCAGAAATTTGTGTTTCATTCGTATGAGAGATCCCCCTTCCGTTTCTGAAAGGCGAGGGGTCTCGAGTCACCTACGAAACATTTCTTGCCTTCAAAAACATCCACCTGCCAAATTTGTTTCCATTTGCTTGATTACTACTCGAGTTATGCAGAAATTTGTGTTCTATTTGTATGGGATTCCCCCCCCCCCTTTTCTGAATGGAGAGGGGCCTCAACCTACCACTGAAACATTTCTTGTCTTCAAAAAGTTCTACATGCTATATTTAGTTCCATATGCTTAACTGGTTATCGAGTTATGCAGAAATTGGTGTTTCATTTGTATGGAAGCTTCCCTTCACAGAGATGGGAGCCCAAGTAACAATTTTGGTTTTATAAGGGTTCTGAAGAGCATGAATTAGACTTCAAGAATGCTATAAAACCACGATAAAACCAGTAATGTTCCTTGGGAGGGATCTCTTAATATTATAAGAACCTTTCTCGGCCCTAAAACCACTACATACAAATTTTCACGCCGATCGGTTCAGAAGTTTTCGAGTCTATAAGGTTCAGACACACAGAAATCCATTTTTATATACTTAGATATGAACCCATCTCCATTTATTTTTAATCATTTAAATCACAGACAAACAGACATAACACATTGAACGTTTTGCACAACAAATCATCGTTATGAGTGATAAAGCTGAACAGATGGCTTGCGTCAAACGTAACAAAATCGACTATGCGCGCTATAAAATTGGTTTTATTTTTTTTCACCTCTCATCCCAAGTAACAATTTTGGTTTTATAAGGGTTCTAAGGAGCATGAATTAGACTTCAAGAATGCTATAAAACCATGATAAAACCAGCAATGTTCCTTGGGATCCCGAATGCCCGCACTTTCCTTTTCACTTCACCAGTTCACTTTATATTTTCCAAGTGTTTTTGTTGTTTTTACCCAAATTTTCTTCAACTCCATTTCAATTTCAAAATTTCAATTGGGCAAAGCTCCGGTGAAATTGGTGGGTTCATAATTGGCACTCAATTTACTCCGCTGGCTCGGCATCACTACAACAGGGTTCGAGCATAGTGATAAGATGCTAGAACAGGCCATAACAGAGTTGCCTCTAGCAACTAAACAAATTTTGAATTTTACTTGAGAGGAGAAGTCAGAAGTTCACATTTAGTGGAAAATTAGTTTCATGGAACTTTTTCGCTGAATAACAAGACACTTCACGTGCAAGCATAACTTAATTTTCTTAAGAGTGTCATTAATATCTAAAGCAACTTGAATGTTCAGACTTGTTGCTACCCAACTTAACCTTGAAATTCATATGTTTTTAGTTGAGAACTTGTTTTTAAATTTAAAAAATCTCTAACACAAAGCTCAATTCAAGTACTAACCGTACTTTTAATCACCACAAAAGTTCACAATACACCTATGTTGAACCACTTTCCTACCTTTTGAAGAAACATAAAGTTCTGCGGAACACTTTAAAAAATGTCAAAAACATTGTTTCCATTTGAAGAGTGATCTGGTGTTGTGCTCCAAGTTTGACGAGATACAAGACCAAAAATAAGGATTAAAAAAAAGAACGGCTTATATTATTACCATTGAAAAAAAACTGTTAGCTAAACGAGATGCTGAAAATGAAGCTGTCACTCAACAAGATTAATTTGTTATTCAGATCGAGTTCTAGATGAACTAATCACAGACTTATAGGTTTTGATAAGATTATATGGAACAAAAAAGTACTTATGCATGGAATCAACGCTTCAAGTACAATCATAGCATAACCCACCTTGTGCATATGGCACAGAAGAATCTCGGGTTGAAAGAGGAGGACTCGAGATGGAGACTAGGTAGTAATTTTTTATGCAAAATTAAATTTACTTATCAAATTGAACTTAATCATCCGTTCACAATACAGCAGCATAAAAATAATATACGAAGAAATCAGATAAGAACAAAAATGTCATATATAAATTTCTTTTGTTTGTTTTGGTTTTGTTGAGTTCGTTTGAGGTTCTTTTTTTGCTGAATAGCATTCTCCACAACCTCTTGAACGAACCGTTTGTGAACCTCTACACTCAGTAGCAAAAAAAGCCGAGCAAAATTTTGTTTGCAAAAAACTCCATGTTCAACCTCCTGTAACTTTGTCAATAATCAATATTTTTGGCTGAAAATTTCACAATAATATAAACAATGTATACACCTTATGTGATCAAAATTTCATGTTGATAAAATTTATGAACTTGGAGTTATCATAACATATGTGAGAAAAGTCATTTTTGGACAAAGCAATTTAAAAAATCCGTATTTCTGTGAAAAACTTAGGTAGCATATTTAAAATTTCTCCATGCAAAAAAAAAAGGCGAGGTGAATTCATCTTATTACTACACATGATTTGTTACGCGAGAAATAAGATTGAGCGGAGCGCTGGGGTGGTGAGAGTTTTCTTTTCCTTCTGGCACCATCTGAACGTTGTATATTTAGCTTTTTACCATTATGATAGGATACCAAATTCGATTAAAATAGCACGGAATAATTGTGTTACCTCGGACATTTATGGGACACTCGTTTACGTAGATATCTCGGTTGACGATCCCGGTTGCAATAAAAATGTCACTTTTTGAATGTCACAGGTTAAGGTAGCCTGGCAAATCAGATAATTCTTAATGAAAATTGACAGTTTTATTCGCTTGAAAATGTCTGTCATCTTTCTCCA